>CAUG01000632.1:292221-347077 GCA_000442785.1 Papiliotrema flavescens NRRL Y-50378
GCAACATTATGAGAGGAGGCGGTCTTCTCTGGAGTCGCAGGGGTCGTTTCCGCGATACAGATAGGGGAGCCAGCTGGGCGCGAAGATCGACTTGGTCTACTAGAGCTCGCCAAGGATCTTGAGTCGTCTCGGCCGGGATCGGGGACCATAACGACATCTTGCGCCGCGTCATCGATGTCGCCAGCAATTTCATCGGGAGACACAGATTGTGCCGATTCCATGTCCGTGTCCTCCTCGCCGCCTTCGTCAGGGTCTGTCGACCGCTCGTCAACATCCGTTTGGTCTCTGAGCTGACCATCCCCGTCGAGCTCATCGTGAACGTGATCGTCGTCGATGTCCGGTTCCCCATCTGCGAGCTCTTCCTCGTCACCGCTTGACCGCTTTAGCGAGACACGAGAGGCCGAAAGCGCTGCAGTCTGCCGCTCGGTCATGGAACCCAAGTCTTCTTCGGCCGACTCCTCGTCGCTCATCTCTGCCCGGGCGCCCTGACTCGCAAATCCCGCCAAACGTTGGCGAAGATCTACCCGAGCGGCCTTCCCCGTCCTCGGTCCCGGTTGTGTACCGCTTTGTGCAGCATTATTTCGCTTGACAGGCGACCACGACGTGAGTGTCGTGTCGAGCGTCTGCTGCATTACTCGTCGCCCGGGAGCCAAGTCCACTTCGGCTCGCCCGGGCTGCCGTAGAGAGCGAGTCCCCGAAGAGGAACCGCTGTGTGAGCTGCGATTCGACGTGCGAGAAAATCCGCTTGGCGGCGTGCGTTCTTGATTGGCTGCTTCGTCCCGCGTAAGCGTCCGAGGCTTGAGCGATATCGGAAGGCGCGACGGTCCAGCTTCGGCGTTGATATCCAGGCTGACCTCACCGTCGAGCCTCGGTCGTGCTGAGATATCGACTTCGGTCGAAGAACTGGGGTCCAAGACATCTCTCCTTTGCTCCCGATCGCCCGAAGTTTCAGGCTCATCTTGGGATTCCGACGATCGTCGGCCGTCGTGCTCCTGTTGCGTTGACTGAAGGATCTTGACAGTGCCCGATGCACCTGCCAGAGGGAAGGCCGACCTCGAAGGCGCAAAGTACTCCTCCAGAGCCGTGCGCAATGCAGCGAGGAGGTTCGTCTCGGAATGCAGGAAGATCGTCCGCTTATCGGGACTGACATTGATGTCCACGCTTTCGGGCGGGATCTGGAAGTCGAGTATAGCCAGCGGAGCCTGATTCGTGTTGAAGCTTTTGTACACCTCGTTTACGACTTTGCCGACTTGCTTGAGATCGCATGGCCGGCCGTTAATATAGTAGAACTGACGGTCCGGACTCGTCCGGCCTTGACCCCACGCAGCGGACGAGATGAGTCCGGTCACTTTGACACTTTGCGATCTGACGTTAGCCCACGGTGTGGTGACGCGATATGCAAGGGCTTACCCTTGAGCGAGCCCCTCACGGCGCGCCATGACGGCGTCGACCTCTACTTCCACGTCCAGATCGATGTCCAACACCCCCTCGAGGGACTTTGGGCCCCAGATAGAAGTCACCGACGAGCGCAAAGATCCCCTTCCATCGGTCGTAAGCAAAATCGACCGTTTCCTCTCGATCAGCTTCCACGCCCGAACCCCTCGCCAGAGTCAACTTACCCCGATCGACCCGCTCCGATCGCTTCCACCTTGAGCCGCACGCCAGTGCGACCGTCCATGACCGACGTACTGGCAGGTACAAGGGCGTAGGCGTAGAGTAAGCTCAACGCCTTGGTGTACTCCCGTTTGACCGTGCGCTCAAACTCCTTCCGTCGTACTGGGAGGCCGACGAACAGCCCTTGCAGTGTAATCGTCGTGCCGCGCTGCACGTCAGCGACTCGCTGAAGCTTAGCTTATCTCTACTGACTGGTCTGGCGATGCGACCAGTGCTGTCCTTGACGCAGCCGTCCCTGCCCAGCTGGATCACTGCGCCCATGGGAGCCGTCTCGGCTGTGGCGGTCACGACCGTTACCGACTCGCACAGAGCGCATAACGACGACAACGCCTCGCCTCTGAAACCGAAGGTCGTCACCAGAGGAAGGGAAGTTATGTTTTCCAGCTTGGACGTATGATGCTTCTTGCCTGCCATTAGCCTCTCTCTCGATCGGGCCAGCCCATCCGGAGAAGGTACCGCACCGATCATCGGCCAGTCGTCCTGTGGTATTCCGCTGCCATTGTCGACGACCTCGATGCTGTTCAGCCCACTGTCCTTAAATCTGACCTCGACGGTCGTTGCTCCTGCGTCCAGGCTGTTCTCAACGAGCTCCTTGACCGCGCCCTGCAGCTCCAGGACGACTTGACCGGCGTGCAGCCGGTGGACCGAGGTCGCGTCGATGGCTGCGGTAAGCTGCGGACTATCGTCACTCAGCAGCGGTCGAGCTCACGCTTGATGCTCGGCATCCTGAGCGCGATGTCGCCGGATGTGTCAATGTGCGCTCTGCATGAGTGTGAGTTGCTGGGGACAAAGGGTTGATGGTCGAAGTCAAAATATGGGCGGCCTCGCCGGTTGACGGTGTTGAACCTCCACTATCGCGACGTGTCGACTTCGTGCCTGCGACTTCTCAACTCATCACCTTTGACTGGCAAAGTACATCAGTCGCTCACTTTCAACCGGGCAGGGAAGTCGCGACGATGGCGGGGGACACATTCATAGGTGAGTGCTTACATCTCCCATGTGCTCAATCGCACAGCTGAGGAGTCAGACACCAAGCCATTCCTCAGCGACCAATTTGACGTGAACGCCTACGCCAATGCTATACTCGCTGGGCGGATCTACGACCCCGAGGCGCCTGCCAGTGCGGAGGGAAGCGGGACTGGGAAAAGTGCGAAGGGACGAGAGGCAGAGAAGGGCGACACGAGTGCCGAGCTTGCTCGGCTCAACTACGGCATAGTCTGTTGTTCTCCACAACGTCCAGACGGGCCGCTGACGAACAGGAGGACGTGACGAAGCAGCTTCGCTCAGAGATCACAGCATCGCACCCTCAGCTCTTGTCGCATCTGACTACCTCGCTGGCGCTGTCGAATCACCTCACACCCATCCGGACTTCTCTGGCATCGCTCTCAACATCGCTTGACCGCCTGCAAACGAAGATCCATGAGCCGCATGCGCATCTCTCTCTACTGGTCACGCGCCTCAACCTGCTCGCCCAGGCATCAGATCTGGCTAGACGGGCAGCGCGGTTCGTGCTCGTGGCACGACGGCTGGAGACGCAGATGGAGCGAGTCAAGGCGGCGTCGTCGGGCACCAAGGATGCAAAGAGCATCAAGGATGGGAAGGACTCGAAGGCTGATATGTCCGGCGAAGGGGAGAAGGAGCGCGAGCTGGCTAAGGCGGCGCTGAGCGTCGCCGAGCTTGGTGCGTCCTCACTTCGAGACGTGGCCGTAAGAGGACGTGTGTATTAATTTGCAGATGCCCTCCTGAAGCCACCATTGCAGCCGGACGAGGAACCAGCAAACCACGAAGCCCCGCCGTCACCGCTTCAGTCGCTCGATTTCGTCAAGGCATACGTGCCCACGGTTGACCGAGCGAGAGACGCCGTGATTCAGGAAATGGAGGGCATGGTCGTCGACGGCCTCGCCAACTTGGTATGCTCTAGGGCATACACCGATGAGCAGCGCTGACTGTCAGAACCAACCTCTTCTTTCCTCTTCGCTGCAGACCGCGCACAACTTACGCTTGCTGCCAGAGCTTGTATCGAACCTCCTGGCCGACTTGAACGACGCGGTGACGCTGCGTATCTCAAAAGCGTTCGATACTGCTGCAATTGGGCGCGAGGTCGCGGGCAGGGGTAGGTCATATGGCTCTCCTGGCTCGATGACTGTTGTCAGGGCTGACGCGCAGACACTTCGTCATCTGCTATCAAATTCACGACGCGAAATAGGACAGCTACTGAGCCGAACTCGTCCAACAAGGACCAGTGGGTCAACGTTCTTTGGGCTCGTCTGGGCCGGGTCATTGAGGACGTCGCAAATTGCTGCATCAAGGTATGCGATCTTGACTCGAGCGGAATGGAGGACTGACTCCAGGTGTACACGTTGGAAAAAGTACTGCGGGTGAAGAAGGACGCTATCACACATGTGGAGTTCTTGGAGGAGGTAATGAAGACATTGGACGAGAAGCCAAGCTTTACGTTCTGGACCACATTGGCCAAAGCCTTCGAAAGCCAGACGAAGCAGGCCGCGCAGTGTAAGTCCGGAGACGAGCCGACTCCGCGGGCTTGCGCTGACTTTCAGCTGCCTCATGGCTCCAGCAAGCGCTCAGCACGGGCTATCCCAGGCTGCTTCGGCTGTTCCACGATTTCTTCGCCAAAATCGCCGTGCATACCGATACTGTATACACTTGGGAACACCAAAGGCAAGTGATGAGTGGCGTTGCGGTTCTTCTCGTGAGCCGGACTGACCGTCAGCCCGGAGGCCGTCCTCGTTTTGCGCTCTGTATCCGTTTTCGAGACGCTATACCTTAGCCGGTCCACGGCGAGGATGACGGACATGACCAACTCCGCCACGTCGTCGTACCTATCAGGGCGAGGCAATCCGCCAGGTGCTGGGGAGGGCGTGCAAATTGCCCGGACGGTCACCAATGAGCTGGATTCGGCTCGTTTCGATCCGTTATTGGTCCGCACAGTCGCGAGGAACGCTGTGAAGGTGTTGGACACATTGAGCACGCGGATAGAGGGCGCGGTGAGGCGAGATGGGAATGACTGCTACAGCGCTAATGGACAGTTGGTCAAGGACTTCACGGCCACATCATTAATCGGCCCGCAGGCCACAGCAGCACAGACGATCAACTCGCAGCTCATCAGCTGTCTATACAATTGCCGGTATAATCTGCTCTTCGTTGAGCAAGAGTTCCCTGGCAAGGTGTGGGAGATCATGAGACCGACTGTCAAGGTGGGCTGGGCTACTCCGATTAGTATGCCTATCAGTAGCTGATGACAGCGTTTCGAGGATACCTACACACGCATCACGACCCTGTTAGACACAGCGATCAAGCGAGAAGCTGCAGCGGTCCTGGCTCGACTCCACCGCGTCGACTTTGCAAAGCCCGTGGATCCGATGTCCATGGGCGGAGGCGCGAGCCCGTACATGCAGGACTTGATCGACAAGCTCGGCTTCATCAAGGCCGAGCTACTGGGCCGGATGTCACTCGGCGAATTCCTTCGCGAATGGTGCGGTCTTCGCTTATGGATGAGACAAGACACTGGCTGACGGGCAGGATCCTTGATCTGAGTCGATACATCATACGGACATTCTTGCTCCACGCAAGCATCGCGCGACCGCTCGGCGAAAGCGGGAAGTTGAAGCTCACGGGAGACATGACCGAGCTGGAGATGGGCGTGGCGAGCTTGTTGTCGACTGGGCAGGTGCAGGGTCAGAGGGGCGGGATGAAGATGGAGAGAGTGGGAGAGGAATACCTGGCGCTGCGTGGTTTCCGGTGAGTCACACGCGGTTGCAACGCTCTGTCGCGGAGTTGTGCTGAGAGTAGGACGTTGCTATTCACGGACATCAATTCCTTGGCCAATCCAGTCGAGACGGTCCACCTCCCTCCGCTGATAGTCCTGCACCACATCCTTGTCCTATCGCCTCTGCGCCTACCTCACGAGGTACATGGCTGGTCAGAGGCAGAGTATGCGCTGTGGGTCCAGAAGCACCAGGACGAGAAGGAGCAGTGGACGTTGGTGGAGAATGCGGTAAATGGTCAGATCGGCGTGAATGGGGAAGGCGAGGGCGAGGACGCGAAGTTTGTCAAGCTCGTGCGGGAGGTCTTGGTACATGCTAGGCACGAGGATCACTCGCCGGCAGCGGTGTAGTGTGAAAATAGCCAATGCGACACAAATTATCGCAGCAGCTTGCTTGAGCAATCTCTCACAGCTATACATTCAGGTGACTTTGCTTCGCGCTTCTATCTCGCTACACCGTATATCGCAAACGAGGGACCGCCATCTATGCGTGCGACCGCTCTATTGCTTGTCCTGGATGGGGACGTCCTTGCCGGTGGCCTGTGATATTAGCGAGCGGTCGTATCAGTCACCACACGTCGGGCGCACCTTCTTGAAAAGGCTTCTGACGCCGTCCGAGATCTTCTCGGTGGTACCGGCCGACTGCTTGTGGCCGGCCTTGCCGAGGATGCCGTCGATACCCTTGTCTGCGGTCAGTGGGATGGTCCGATGGGCTGCACACACGTCGCGCGAAACGCTGCACTCACCAAGGGCGTCTTGCTGGCCGGTGGCGCCGCCGGGGGCGACGGTGTTGGTAGCGCCTTGGGCGGTGGCTTCTCCGGGAGCAGACATGTTTGTATGAGTGAGTTGGTGGTTGACGGGTGGTGGGTGAGTGGATAGTGATGGTCAAGAAGAATCTACAAGCGTGGGAAGAAGAGGGGAGTCGTGCAGTGCCCGGTGTTGCTAGGTGACCTGGTAGCCGCTCTGGAGTGATGCCATTCATCACGTTCCCGCCTGGGCCGGCCCAATTAGTCTACTACAGTAGCCTGGCGAGCGATGACGACATACTTGAGATCGACGCGCCACTCGCTCCCTTGCTCGGCGTCTGCCGCCCCACAGTGATATTACCTCTTTGGGCAAGTGAAACCACCCCACCCCTCGGCAGCTATTGCGCCGGCTATTTTTAAATCGCGCATCAATGTCACAGCACCGTCTTGCCTGGACCGATCCGATAAATCCCTCAAATTCAGAAAGAGAAGGCATACGTGCCGGGGCGGCCCTTCCAGATTAGATCAGATCATATCAGCCCAGAACAGAGCAGAGCACCACGAACGCCCGCGAAGGCCCACCGCTCCTTGTCTTATGCCCAGTCACATGCATCCCTCTGACCCCACAGCCCCCACACCCTCGCTGCCCATTCATGGTCGCGCTCGACATCACCGCCACCTCGCAGGCTCTAGCAGTCGCGGGCGGGTATGTCCTCCTCATCGGCCTTGTCAGCTACTTTATCAAGGAGAAGCTGTTTTTGTGTGAGTTGTTTGATGCCCTCCGCGCATCTCCAAACTACACCTCGTGCTGATCCATAGCCGAAGCCCTGCTAGCTACAGTTGCGGGCATCATCTTTGGGCCTCTCGCCGCCAACATCTTTGATCCACTAGGATGGTCCGACAACCCCGAGTACCTCACCCACCAGGTCTCGCGCATCGTCATCGCGATCCAGGTGCTCTTCACGGGCATATCACTTCCGAAGGCGTACCTGTACAAGCAGAAGCGGAGCCTGATCACCCTGCTCGGGCCGGTGATGACCATCGCGTGGTTCATCTGCAGTCTGCTCGTGTGGGGTCTGATCCCCGGTCTGACCTTCCTGGAATCGCTGGTCATCGGCGCGTGTGTAACGCCGACGGACCCTGTGCTGGCCAACTCGATCTGTAAAGGTGAGCATGGGCCCGGACCGGAGTCGCTTGTCGAATGCTCTTGGCTGATGGTAGGACGGTTCGCGGAGCAGCATGTACCCCTCCATGTCCGGAATATCATTGTCGCCGAGGCCGGCGCGAATGACGGCTTGGGATTCCCTTTCTTGTTCTTACCGCTTTACCTCATTCTCCGACACTCCCCCACTCATCCGATACACACCGTAGGTGGGGCCATAGGCGAGTGGTGCGTGGTGTCGTCACTCGCGGCTCACCAGGCTAAGTTGCAGGGTGTACAACATCATCCTGTACCAGGTGGTCCTATCCTGCGTTGTCGGCGCGATCATCGGCTACGCCGCGCGTAAGGTCTTGCGCTTTGCCGAGGAGAAGCAGTGAGGCCAGCGACGTCTTTATAGCTGCGCAACTGACCGCAGGCTGATCGACCACGAGTCGTTTCTCTCCTTCGGCGTCGCTCTCACCTTCTTCACGCTGGGCGTAGTCGGCATCATTGGCTCGGACGACATTCTGTGCTGCTTTGTCGTCGGCAACAGCTTCACATGGGACGACTGGTTCCGGGTCGAGACGGAGGACCACGCGTTCCAGGATGTCATTGATCAGCTGCTCAACTCGGTACGTCCGCTTGCGGTTGCTGCAGTCCTCGATGTACGCCGGGTGGAGCTCACCCGCAGGCCATCTTCCTCTACATCGGCGCAGTCATCCCCTGGTCCGAGTTCGGCAACTTCAACGGCATAACGCCATGGCGCCTGGTCATCCTGGGCGTGCTGGTTATGCTCCTGCGGCGCCTGCCCTGGGTGCTGCTCACGGCAAGTCGACGAGATCGGCGGATTCTGCAGCAGCTGACTTGCAGGCCCACTGGATTCCCACCCTCCCGTCCTGGCGCGACGCAATTTTCGCTGGCTACTTTGGGCCGATCGGCGTCGGTGCCGTGTTCTACACGCAGGTCGCGCTCGAGGCGCTGCCGGAGGACGGATCGAGGGAGCATCTCCGCGCGTGAGTGCCGAATGCCATTCAGCTTCGCGAGACCTCTTGATCGGACCACAGGCTGATCCCAGCGTGATCAAGCCCGTCAACTACTTCCTCGTCCTCACGTCAATCATTGTTCATGGAGTCACCATCCCCGTCGGCAAGGGCTTCCAGCACGCGAGGACGCTCACGCTGAGCAGGAGCAACACGGGCCTGATGGGGGCCAACTCGGTATCGAGACTTCCGGCGCCTGTACCCCTCCCTCCCGGAGCGGCGCTACCTCTGGCAAGCGCACCCTCGGGCAGTCTGGTGGGATTGGGCGAGTCGCCCGAGTCGCTGCCGGCGGGTACACCAGACGCTACCACCATCCGCTTCCGCGAGCCAGACAAGGCTCATGTGCCATGACTGCAGCGCTCGATAGTGTCCCGACCATCTTGCACGGCATTGCGACGGCATTGTATACAAGCATTGATGCATGGTTCCGTTCGTGACGACAGAGCAAGGATGAAGTACAAGTCGCCCGGCAACAGGTCCTGGCCGGCCTGCGGCATGACTCTCAGTCCATCTCATCTCTTTGCAGCTTCCAGAGCTGCGAACGTGGTCCTACCACACCCCCTGTATCGCTCTCCAGCCGTCCACCTCCATATCATCCGCAAGGGCCAATCCCGCAAAGTCCGCCGCCGTCTCCCGTTCGAAGCGCTCAATCTCTTCCTGGTCAAAGAGCTTCTCGAAGCAGCTTCGCCCGGGTGTCCGGAAATGGGCGTAAGGATCCTGCGGCTTGATCTGCAGGTCAATACGGACCTCTGAAGCTGGACCACCCCTCGCCCGCGAAAGCGTAGCCACGGGGCCTGACCCGCAACTCACCGAGCTGCCGCACCGGTAACAGAAATGCGTCCCGCACCGCCCGCACGTCATATGATTACACCCGTGGGACTTTTCCACACGCACGCCGCACCCTGCGCAAGCTCTTGTGGAGTTCTCGAGCCATTTCTTGTTCGCTTCGTCCTCCTGCCACTTGGATACCATGCGCTCGAGGTTGGTCTTGCCGCGGCGGGCCTCCATGTCGGCGCGTTGCCGTGAGCCCTCGGGGTACGAGAGGTACTCGAGTACTAGCTTGGACGTCTGTGGGAAGGCGCAAAGCGTGTGAGGGCCGTGCCATGTTGCAGAGCAGTAGAGGCAGAAGGAGAAGTTGCACTTGGGGCAGATGCGATAGCGCGCCCACCGGTCATCCGCGGGCAATGTACCGGATGATGGCAGCGCTGGCGCATCGTGGCCGTCGGGCGTAGCTGGCGGCGTCTCCGGGCCAGGTGCTTTTTGAGGTGGTCTCGATAAGTCTGAGAGGCGAATCGCGCGGGATGCGATGCTAGCCTGGGCCTGCAAATCCGCGATAGTGGGCTGTGGAGGGGGAGGCACGGCTGCTTGACATGCCGAACGAGGGCAGATGGTGTAAGTCGGATCTGCGCATCAGCACAATGCAATATGCTTGAAGCACGCCGTACGTACCGATTTCTGCTCGCCGCTTCGCCTTGAGATCCTCCCACCGATCCCTCAACTGCGTACCCACGACCTCTGCCACAAAGTCGCGGTCAGGCTCCACCACCTCCGCTATCGTCTGCGCCGCTCTCTTCTTCACGCAGGCGAAGCTTGGGCAGGCGACATTTTCCAGTGTCCCTTCTTCAATCGCCAGCGTCCAGCACGAGCTCAAGCACGGCGCGCAGCTGCGGATGAGATCAGCAAAGTTGGTGACATGGTTGCGAGGTACTCACAAAATACAGTCGCAGTCCGGAATCCTGATGCAAGACTTTCCTTTCCTGTTCTCGAGGCAGATCGAGCAGGAGAAAGCGGTTCGTTCGAATGAGCTGCTCAGCTGAGAGGCATTATACGTTTTAAGGTGGGTGTGGAGTGATGCTGCGGACATGCCCGCGGGGATCGGTAGCCTGCAACATCAGCAGTAAGTATGCTGTAATAAGAGACTTACCTGATGCTGTCCC
The DNA here is from genome assembly GCA_000442785.1 of Papiliotrema flavescens NRRL Y-50378. Lineage (NCBI taxonomy): Eukaryota > Fungi > Basidiomycota > Tremellomycetes > Tremellales > Rhynchogastremaceae > Papiliotrema > Papiliotrema flavescens. The sequence continues at coordinate 302,544 of CAUG01000632.1, forward strand.
CTTGCGAATACTTCAAATCTGCCAGGAACTCGCCCGTCCCAATCCAGTCCCACCATTTCCAGATGACGCCGGCCCCTTCGTCCGATCCTGCCTTGTCCTCCGCCCACATCTGCGCGATTCGCCGCTGAACGCTCGAAAGAGCTGACCGGTCCAGCCATGCTGTACGGTGTTCTGCGTCCGGGATGGACGACTTGATGCTAAGGCATCGAGGTGGCTCGTTGGCAGGGTAGGTGGCGGGCAACAAGAGCCTTACCGACATAGGCGGGAGGTGATCGAGCGAGAGGTGCACGACAGAGGACGAGGAAGCGCCATTGGCAGTATCGAAGCTGCACAACGAAGTGGTGGGAAGGCTGATGGGGATTGAAAGGTGCAGCAACCGGCCCGGTTTGCCGGTAGGGTTGGGCAGCGTTTCGATGGCGGAAGGGTAGATGGCCTGTTCGTTAGTCGGCGGCGGCGATGAAGGGGTGCTGAGACTGACATCGATGACTTCTAGCTCATCGTTCTGAGCATTCTCGTTTGCCTCATACAGATCGGCAGCTATATGCAGGCAATGGGCCATGTTGTGACTATCAATGATTCCGAAAAGCCGAGAACAAGTAGTGGTCACTCGCGATGATCACAGGCAGCAAGCGGTTGAGTCAGCTGGGAGCTTACGATGTCAGCGGCGTTGGCCGAAGATGCAAGGTTGCATCGGATCCGGATCCGACCGGAGTCAGGGTATATCCATCCAAGAGATTATCATGGGGGGGAGGCTGGGGGGCAAAATCGCTCCTCAGGGCCACCTGAATCCTACGCCGCAACTCAGAAGTCAAGTCCTGACGAACCGGGCGTAGCACGGGATGGCATCAGGATCCAAGCGGCAGAGTGAAACGGGGCTTTGAAAGTAGGTGCAGCGCAACGCCAAAGGGGGCCTAATAAATCGCTTCCCGAAACGGGGTGAACAGGGATACGCACGCGTCGCATGTCAAGGGCACCTCTTGACCTGGCTGGTATCAGAATGGTAGCTCAGGATCGTGATCGCTGCAAACCGCACGCGATAGACTGCTTGAGCCCAACACCATCTTCTCCTCATATCAATTTCAATTCAGCCATGTTGACCCCTTCGCGAAAATGGGTCGTCTCCCTCTTGCTCGTTCTCTGCGCTTCAATCGTGGCTATCTCGTTCTCCGACCGGTTCACCGACGAGCGCGTCGAGGAGTGGAGACAGCTCTTGAAATCCCCCATCAGCTGCCCACAGGTCGTCTACGAGGGCCAAGGCAGCTCGGTAGACGCAAAGCTGGTCGAGGAGACCGCCGTCGCTGCGCGCGCAGACGACTGTACGATATGCAGTGTGGCGGCGGACCTGTGTGAGAGTTTGGGGTGAGTACGGCGGGCAGCGCCATACACGTGTTGCTGATCGTGTCGCTGATCACCTAGAGAGAGCAAGGTGCTCGCATCACAGGCGTACATCGGTGAGTCTGAAACGACGGCACATCTCTACATGCAGCTCGCTGATCCATAGGAACTGGAGAGCGCATAAGACGCTTCCTGGCCAAGGCGCGGACCGGTGATGGCTTTACCATCGGCGTCGTCGGCGGTTCCGGTGAGTGCTGAGATGATCACCGGTGTCCGCACTTCACACTTGACGCTCACTCACAGTGTCGTACGGCCATGGACTATATGAAGCGGACAACCGTCACTCACCCAAACTTGTCCACCGGATAATCTTCGATCACCTCAACGCTCTTTTCCCTGCCCGAGGTGGAGTCAGTATGGGAACATATGAAGCGGGAAAGAACAGCTTCGTCAATGGAGCCCTTGGTGCCACAGGTAAGCTTGCCGTATCTGCTGACGAGACGTCGCGGCGATCTGGCGAACCTGGAGCTGACGTCTATCAGGCAGCGACTACTTTTCGTACTGCTTCGGCAACCACATTCCTGAAGAGACGGATCTGGTGTTGGTCGAACAAGGTACGCCGCTACGTCCAAGGATGATCTGAAGCACAGCTAACAGGGGCAGGCATCAACGACTTTATGTGTGTGATCTCCGGGTCAGACAGCGTCAATGAACATTGCTTACGGCAGGAGCAAGGGCAGCTATGAGACTTACGAACTCTTGTTACGCGGCCTGCTCGACATGCCCAATCAGCCCGCTATTCTGAATCTCAAGGTCTTTGCCCTCTTGTTCGAACACATGGGGCTGGGAGGAGAGGTACACCTTGGTGCAGCGCAATTCTACGACGTCCCCACGGTATCCCTCATGAACGTTCTTCTGCACGACATCTTGCGCAACGACTCACTCGTGGAAGAGTACTTCACCTGGACGCCCGACGGCCCCGATGTCAGACATGTGACTTCGTTCAGCTCGTCCAGTGGTGCTGCATGACTAACAATCAGATCGGTCCACGCGGGCACAAGATTCTCGGTGACCTCGCTACGGCCTACATCGACACGCAGCTCTGCGAGATCAAGAAGCGAGGGCAGGAGGGCTGGACAGTCGCCGATTACCATGTCGAGCCCATGCCGAGGGTGAGCAGGTCGCCTTTCGAGTCGCAAAGCCCTTCGCTGATTGTAGCTTCGACTCATGGACCACTACGTCAAAGATGTCGTGACCCCGCGACTGGCACCAACCTGCTTGTCCACCAACGCCAAGGGCAAGGCTCACCTTGAACCGCTGAGGAGCGAGGGATGGTGCGTGTCGGCCCGGAATGCCCCCTTCTATTGCCCGTCCATGATGTTTTAACGTCACGCATAGCTGACTCCAGGCGCGAATGGGCATGGAAGGAGAAGGCGAGCATCGACGCTGCGCTGTCGGGCGTGGCGCTATTGCTGACTTGCAGAATTACCTAGTGGCCGATAAGCCAGGCAGCACCATCGAGTTCGGCTTTTCCACCGCCATTGGCAACGTCGATCTGTACTTCCTGCGCTCCAAGGAGTTTGGCTTGGGGAACGCACGCTGCTGGGTCGACGATGATCGGGACAAGGCCGTCAAGTTGGAAGGGTATTGGACGCTAGGGTCAAATGTCGGCCAGTGAGTGGCGTCCGCTGCGCGCGTCTTTGATAGCGCTGAGACATCCAGGCGCGCTCGCATTGCAGAGGATCTGGCAGGCGGTCAACATACCTTGCATTGCGAACTGCTGGACGAAACGAAAGATCCCAACGGTGGGAAAGAATTCCGAATCATTTCGTTGATGAGGTGAGTCTATCTCGTGTCTTGGCACAAGGACCATGAGCTGATTATCGTAGCATGTAGTCTCTTTACTAGCGTTTAGATGGGATCTTGGGGCCGATCTCTACTGTTGTTGATTTCAAGCGGCGGCGGAAGCATGTAATACGCTAGACGATGATTAGAACGCATGGCATATGTAGGCGAGCATGAGCCTACGCTGGAGCGCTCCCTGACCTTTGCCCGTGGGTGTCGCCTGCAGGTGCAGCAACACCAGCACTGTCGAGTGGAGCTTTAAAGATAGGCGCGCCACTGTTCTTTTGTGAGCCATAAACAGGCTTGCCAGTGGCGGAATTCGAGCCGAGCTTCCGGCTCGGACTGTTTCTGGGTGCAGCTGGCCTTCAAGTCGTCTGTCTATTCTACATACCATCTGCTACGTCTCATCTCATCGCCTGTCGAGAGGCAAAAGACAGCTTCGACCACTATGGCCGACTTGAAGCAGTACATCAGCGATAATGTCGTTAGGGTGTTCGACTCATCCGACGCAGCTACGGTCGACTACGTCCACTCGCTCGCCATGTCGTCGAAAACACCGGGAGACCTGTACGCCTCGCTCCTGCAGTTCGGTTTGTCCGACTCGTCCGACTTGCAGTCGTTCGCTTCCACTATACACTCGCTCGTGCCCCGCAAGACCAAGACGAAGGTGCCAAAGGCAGCTCCCGCCGCGAACTCGGCCAAGTACGCTTTCGTCCTGGAGGATGAAGCCGAATCGAGCTCGTCTGCGCGCAAGGAGAAGCGGAAGAAGGCGAAGAAGAGCGACGGGGCTGAGGTGGTGAAGGGAAACGTCAAGTCAAATGCTAGACGTCGAGAGACGGAAGGGAACTGGGACGACGAGCCAGAGCCCGAGGAGCCCAGTCCGAAGCGGACCCGCCTGGATGGACCGGGCGGAGCTGATGGCGATGGCGCGGATTTGGGCCCGCAGGAGACGGAGGAGGAGCGATTGGAGCGCGAACGACTCGAGGATATCGCGGACAGAGATGCCTTTGCCGCGCGGATGAGGGAAAAGGACAGCGACCGCACAAAGAAGCTCGTCACGGATCGATCGACACGGACAGAGGGAGGGCTCGAGGCGGACAAGCGAGCAGCACTCGCTGAAGACGCAGCGGCGCGTATGGCAGCGATGGAGGATCTTCGACTTCACTCTCGACAGGAGTACCTCAATAAGCGAGAGCAACAGCGGCTGGACCTGTTGAAACTCGAGGTAGAGGACGAGAAGATCCTGTTCCGTAACCAAAAGATGTCGCGGAAGGAGGAAGCCGAGTACGAGCGCAAGATTCAACTTATCAAAATCATGGAGGCGCGACAGAAGATCGATGATGGCACCGGCGGATACATGCTGCCGGACGACTACCTCACGGAACAGGGACGTATCGATGCTAAGAAGCGGAAGAACGCCCTGTACGCGCGGTACGAGGAGTCGAAGCCTGTCGAGGGGCAGTTTGTCACGGACGTGGATCAATGGGAGGATGCACAGCGGTACAAGACGGACCTGAGAACCGGCGCGATGGACAAGGAGATTGTCGAGGAGGCGTATGATTATGTGTTTGACGAGAGTCAGGGTATCCAGTTCCTGCAGGAGGGCAAGCTGGACGGGACGTTGACGAAGGAGGCTCAGGAGGTCATGGACTCGATTGCGCAGGCCGAGAAAAAGGGTGAGTCGTACAAAGGGTCGAAAATGAAGCGCCAGGCTGACAGCGCAGCGATGACCATGGAGCAGACCCGGAAATCGCTACCAATTTACGAGTTCCGGGACGAACTGCTGGAAGCCATCGCGGAACATCAGGTGCTGGTCGTTGTCGCCGAGACCGGATCTGGCAAGACGACCCAACTTCCGCAGTACCTACACGAAGCGGGGTACACGAAAAACGGACTCAAGGTCGGATGTACGCAACCTCGACGTGTCGCCGCCATGTCGGTCGCGGCGCGTGTAGCCGAAGAGGTGGGCACGAGATTGGGACAAGAGGTCGGCTACTCGATCCGATTCGAGGATATGACTTCGGACAAGACGGTCCTCAAATACATGACAGACGGTATGCTGCTCCGAGAGTTCTTGACCGACCCGGAGCTGTCGACATACTCGGCACTCATCATCGACGAGGCGCACGAGCGGACGCTGAGTACCGATATCTTGTTTGGTCTGATCAAGGACATCGCCCGTTTCCGACCCGAACTCCGCATCCTCATCTCGTCTGCCACGCTCAACGCCCAAAAGTTTGCCGCCTTCTTCGACAATGCGCCCATCTTTGACGTGCCTGGTCGTCGATTCCCGGTCGACATGTTCTACACGCAGCAACCGGAAGCAAACTACATCCACGCTGCAGTCACGACTATCCTACAGATCCACACGACCCAGCCGCCAGGCGACATCTTGTTGTTCTTGACCGGTCAAGACGAGATCGAGGCAACGGAGGAGAATTTGAAGGAAACGATGTACACGCTCGGAGACAAGGTCCCGGAATTGATCATCGCGCCGATCTACGCCAATTTGCCAAGCGAGATGCAGTCGAAGATCTTCGAGCCGACTCCACCTGGAACGCGCAAGGTCGTCTTGGCCACGAACATCGCCGAAACGTCTATCACGATCGATGGAGTCGTGTACGTTATAGACCCTGGCTTCGTCAAGCAGAACAACTACAACCCAAAGACGGGAATGTCCTCGTTGGTTGTCGAGCCGATTTCACGAGCCTCAGCTCAGCAGCGTGCCGGTCGTGCAGGACGTGTCGGTGCAGGCAAGGCGTTCCGGTTATACACGAAATGGGCGTTCAAAAACGAGTTACTGGAGGACACGATCCCGGAAATCCAGAGGACGAATCTCGGCATGGTTGTGTTGATGCTCAAGTCGTTGGGTATCAACGACGTGCTGAACTTTGACTTCCTCGACAAACCCCCAGCGGAGACAATTATCCGGTCGTTCGAGCTGCTTTACGCGCTGGGTGCCCTCAACCACAAGGGCGAGCTCACGCGTCTCGGCCGACGAATGGCCGAATTTCCAGTCGACCCGATGTTGAGCAAGGCGATCATCAACTCGGAAAACTTCAAGTGCACGCACGAGATCCTGACGATCATCTCGATGTTGCAGGAGTCGGGTTCGCTGCTGTACCGACCGAAGGATAAGCGTGTGCACGCCGACCAGGCGCACAAGACGTTCATCAAGCCCGGAGGCGATCACTTTACCCTGCTCAACATCTTCAACCAGTGGGCCGAGGCCAACTACTCGCAGCAGTGGTGCTACGAGAACTTTGTGCAGTTCAAGTCGCTCACCCGGGTCCGAGATATCCGCGACCAGCTCGCGGCGCTCTGCGAGCGTGTCGAAGTGGTCATCGAGTCGAACCCGAACGACGTGGTGCCGGTCCAGAAGGCGCTCACGGCGGGATACTTCTACAACACGGCGCGTATCGACCGAGGCGGCGGATACAGGACGACCAAAAACAACCACACGGTCTACGTCCACCCCTCGTCAGGCCTTGTGGGCGTGCAACCCGCCCCGAGATTCATCCTCTACTACGAGCTCGTCCTCACGTCGAAAGAGTACATGCGGCAGTGCATGCCCATCGACGGCGCGTGGCTGTCCGAGCTTGCCCCACATTACTTCAACAAGCAGGAGATCGACAATATGCTCGGAAGCAGCAGCAAGGTCAAGCTGCCCAAGCAGAGGGAGATGCCCAAGGTCGGGCCGGTCCTGGCGTAGGCGCCGATGCGCAGGGCTGTGATTACATGACTTGTCGTTTGGAGATGGCTCTCATTGTTGTACTGTAACATCGGAAGGCTCGGATGTCATGCCTTCTACTCATGCATGCATCGCCGTCCCCACACCTTGAGCCCCACCCAGCCCATGGGGGTCTTTCGTTCGGATATAAATCTACCGAGCAGCAGAAGCTTACAAGCTGCGGGTCGCTCGGCAGACTGTCATTAACTCAGAAATGCATTCCGAAAGCGATTAGGTATGTACTCGAGTACTCTTTTCCAAGGGGTGTGGGCAGGGTGATCAGGGGAAGGGTTTGAGTATGTATCACCGATGCTTTTGTACCGAATCAAACCACACATCACTGCTGACACCCTCTAGTCGCCCTCGCCGTTCTGTTCCTTCGCACCACGCCCATCCGTCGTGTATTCGTCTATCCGTCGTCTTATCTTGTCTTGTCTTGTCTTGTATCTACAACTCGTCCGCACGTTCCTTTCCCCGACCTTTCATTCTGTCTCATCCCTTGGCAAACTACGCCGACGCCCACGGCGCGATCCACGAGAATCCAGCAAACTCTTGTTGGTCTGCCGCGCTCAGCTGCGTGTGCACCGGCGTGAGCGTGGGCTGCTCGCGCGTAAACTCTTGGTCGAAGTTGCTCGTGTCCGTAGCGTTTCCGATCGTCGGGAAGTACGGCGGGGGAATGCGCTTGTGGAAGACATCGTCAAAGTTGACGTCCTTGAAGAACAAGTGGCGTTTGATATCCTCGGCGTCGGCCTCGCCTGCGCCGAGTCGTCGCAGCGGGTCTCGCGTAAGGAGCTGGTGTCAGTGCTGTCCTTCGCTGCCTGCTGATATTCCGACTCACTCGCTGCAGGAGGGACACGGCGTCTCGCGGCATCGTGATAGGATACAGCGGTTCGTCCTCCAGGATCGCATCGAAGATTTCATCTTCGTCCTCTCCTCGGAATGGCGATTGACCCAGCAACATCTCGTACGTGAGGACACCAAACGCCCACCAGTCGACAGCTCGGCCGTATCGTTGTTCGAGCAGGATCTGCTGTCAGCCGGATCCTCAGCACGCCTAATTCGCTCACTTCGGGTGCCATAAATTCGGGCGTTCCACAAAACGTGCTCGTCGTCTTGCCATACCACATCTCCTCCTTGCACAGACCATAGTCCGCCACCTTGACGTGTCCGTCGAGCGTCAACAAGATGTTGTCCAGCTTCAGGTCCCGGTAGATGATGCCCTTCGAGTGGAAGTACTGCAGCGCAAGCAAGACCTCGCATGCGTAGAACTTGGCTTGACGCAGGGTGAACTGCTTCTTCTGAATGTGCAGCATGAGATCTCCACCGGACACATACTCCATGACGAAATACACACGGGTCTCCGTCTGGAAACAGGAGTGCAGGCCGAGGAGGAATGGGTGTCGCTCTTGCGCTGCAGCGAGGAAGACTCGCTTCTCCGACTGCGTGCTGCTTGTCAGCACATACCGACGCATCCCGCGGCAGAACTTACCTCTCCACTTCGTCGTTCTCGATGATGAACTCCTTCTTCAGCACCTTGATGGCGTAGAGGTTGCTGCTCGTCTTCTCCTCCGCGAGCATGACTTTACCGAAATTACCCTTTCCAAGCACGGCCAGGAAGTTGAAGTCGTCCAGGCCGATCTTGCGTTTGCGAACGGCGTGAGGCGGGCTGGGCCGCTGGACGACCTGACTCTGGCTCGGTGGGGCAGGGGTATATTGAGGCTGCTGGTTCTGCTGCGGGGGCAAAGGTTGTTGTCGCGGAGGCTGGGGAGTGGCCTGAGGGGGAGCAGAAACCGGTGGCATAGCGCCGTAGTGCTCCTGAGGGCGTCCACTTTCGTAGCTGGGGCGAGGCTGGTGACCGGGCTGCTGCGGCATGGGTCGCTGTCCGCCGGGGCGAGCGCCATCGTACTGCTGAGTTTGGGGTGGGGCCTGCGGGGGCGCCTGTTGCGGTCCTCCATAGCGGGGATCGTACGCGCCAGGCGGCGGTCTCGGCGGTTGCTGCTGAGCTTGAATTGGCGGAAGCTGAGGCGGCTGCGAGGGGATTGGTTGGGGATGCGGCGGGGAAGGCCTCTCGGGCGCGGGCTGATATGCCGGCAGAGTCGACACGGAGGAAGTGGAGGACGAAGCGGGTGTCGTCTTTCGAGTGACCTGAGTCGTCTTGATATCTCGCAAGTTCTTCAGCAGGATATTCGCCATCTCCATCGTCATCCCGCAGAAATCGGGCACAAGGTGCGAGCACGTTTGGTGACACGAGAGAGAACACTCTGGTGATCAGTTGTTGCTGCTGCCAGACTCTGCGAACTGTGCGCAAGCTCACCCGAACACCTGACCGAATTCTTGCGCCCGAAAGGCAGCATGTAACCACAATGGCAACACCAGTTGGCCGACATGTTGGTGTACGGCGTGAAGCGATGCGGGATACGGTGGTTGATCTTCTCCTCGTCTCCTTCCTGTATTGTGAGCTTGACTTCGCACATGCGGATCGAAACCCACGCCATCGCCCTTGGCCTTGCTGATGCACTTTGTGACCACTTTCGGGTAACACTTCTTGTGGCACGCATAGCGACAATCCTCGCATTGATATCCTTCGCCGGTGAGGAGGAACTCTTGACAAAGGGCGCACATGATCGGCTGGTAGAACTGTCGGTGCACGAATTGATGTCCGTTCATCTCGAACACGTCTCCCTTCCTCTTTCGCACAGCTCCTTGACGACCGATACCATCGTACGGTCGACGAGCGCCCGCGACAGTGTCCTTGACTGACCGCGTCAGCGATTGCCGATCTTGCATTGAACGGCAGAGACTCACCAAAGTCAAGGCGAAGCTGTATAGCTCCATACGGCTCCACGGACCACCATCCGTCGATTCCCTCGGAAACCTTGCCGTCGGAGCCAGCGGCAGTCGGCGGTCCACGGAGTGTGCCAGACGAATGCAGAGTGACCGAGTCTGGCGCGCTGCCATGCCTCGGGCCCATGGTGGCAGCCGTAGCAGCCGTGACCCATCCAGCGCCTTGCCCCTCGAGACCGACCTTCTGTCGACGAATCGCCTCCATCAAATCGCTCACTCGGAGCCAGAGCATACCAATGGGCGCGGAGTCCCCGGGCGATACCGTGTCGTATATCGTGATCTCCACCTCGTTGGCTCGCTCCACAGGGATATCAAACGTCTCGTTCCATTTGTCGGTGCGCGAAGGGTGCGAAACCGCCGTGGTTGTCCCTTCGATTTTAACAGCGACGGTCGTCTCGTTGTACACCTTCGAGGACTTGCGCGGCAGAGGACGATGCACGAGGTCTCGAGCAGATCGCAGCGTAATGATGAGCTTTCCGGATATCGGCTTGCGCAAAGCCTCTTTCCGCTTCCCGTCGGGCTCTAGATCTGTACGTCAACGTCGCGCACCTGAAGATGCAACGATAAGCTCACCTTCGTCATCCTCCACGGCTCCCCCGAACTTGGCCAGCGTCTCATACCGCTTCTTCGCCTTTCGCAAAAGTTGAATCTTGGTGTCGCTTTCAATCCTCTTGGCGTCCGTCTCATTCCGCAAACGCTTGTCTCCTTCCGCCCGGTACGCCTGCGCCATCTTTTCTATGCCGAGCTTGTACTGTTCTTCTACTTGCAGCTTGAACTGGAGCTGATTGAGCATGCGAGTGATCTTGGCGCCGGTGAGCGGCGCGTCGTAACGAATCAGGTCTGGGGGTCAGTGCGAGCTCGATGAGCAAGTTCTCTCATACGTACCGAGTTGTGTGTAGTTCTTCTGACCCGGTTTGGCCGGCTCCGCACCCGGTTGCGGCGTCTCTCCAGGCGGTGGGGGCGGCAAAGGTCTCTCTCCTCCTCCCTTGATAGGACTGGGACTCATCATCGCTCCGTCATTGCGCAAGCTGCCCTGACTTTTGCTCGGCGTCAACGGACCTCCCTGTCTACCAGGGCCTGGTCCACCCGGCAACCCATATCCAGACGCAGGTCCGCCAGGAAGCGGACTTCGCCCATCGCCATATCCCCCTGAGTTCTGCTGGCTCGACCCGCTCGGGCGCATTGGCGATCCGCCTCCCGGGCTGGCCACCTGTAACTTGGACAGTTCATCTTCGAGGAATTTGATGGCCTCCTGGGCGGATCGCACCTCGTTCCGAGCTTGCTGAATGACTGCCTCGTTCCGTGATGATGCTTCGACAGCGCGGACCACAGCCTTGGCGCCTTCGAGATTACGGCGCTCGGACTGAATAGTCGCCAGCAAGGTGTTCACCTTGGGATCAGAAGATGGAGGGGGCTGCTGTGTGAGTATATCTCCGTGTCGTACGAGCAGGTAACGTCAAGCTCACCATGATGAATGGCGCCCCTATCTCGTATTTTAACTCTAGTGGATCAGATCTTGGTATACGTGTCGAATCGCTGTACGTGTACGGGCCTCCTGTATCGTGAAAATCGTGTTGCGCAGGCGTGTAGATCAAAGTGTCTGTGTCGTCAAGCGATGGGGGTGAATCGCGCGCGTCGTTGCCGTCGTGTGGGTTGCCGTATCGATTGGAGGCCGGACGTAGCGTGCGGTGTCACGTCGGCCAATGGTATATACTGTGAAGATGGGCGTTTCGCGCTGCCCCGCTGGGTGTCGATGGAGACGGAAACTATTGGTGTACTGCTACCGTATTAGCTGCGGGCTGTTTGCTAAGGACGACGACGACGACGATGAATGACACCCGGGCTCTGTCGCCCACCCGCCGTGGACGATCCACCCGGCGCACCGGCTGAGCCCACAGTCACGACTTTCTTATTTAGTCCCCCCGGTTAGCACCATGCGTTCGTACCCAGTGGCGGTGCATTTCATCGCCCCTCGTCCCCTTGTCGTCTCACTTGCTCTGCCATACACACATGGGTCATTTACGCACTGCATAGTGCGAATACAGGACTACATAGGTATATCTCGGGTTTGATTTCCTCGAAAAGACTTGTGGACAATGTACGGCTAGCCTTTGCTCCGCGATGAAAGTCGTGCAGTGTCAGGCATCCCTGGATAGCACAGGACCGCCACTAAGGAGCCGCACCTCTGCTCTCTGCAAGAGTATCCTCACGGGTCTCATACCCACCACTGTGGACGTCCAATCGGTCATGCGAATGGGGCACGCTCCGAGACGTGTCGTATATCGTATCTCTCGATGAGATGATGTGCTGCTGCGAGAACCGATCGGCATCAAACTATGTCGTCCGGAACCTCTCCGTTCGGTCGGGCCCCGCACATCTCTGTAGCTTAGCCTGTCTCTCAGCGAACAAAATGATATACCTACCACATCGCCCGTGATCGCTGACATTCGCAAACGTGCATATCCTGCACGACCAGCATTCTGCTTCTTGATCGATGCTTGGCTGTCGCTCCTTCTTCGCCAACAGTCTCGACGAACCCAAGGTCTGCTCATGTCTCGACGCATTTGGCTGACTGAGCCCCAGCGCCCTTTTCCTCTCATCTTTCATCAAGCCATCGCCGAAAGCCGACCGGTAGCTCGTTGCCCTTTTTGTTAAAGGGCCATCATTATCCCCGACATCCCGCGAAGCTCCTCTTTTCCTCGGACCTTGCGCTGTTCGCACACGCATCGAGGGGAAAATTTCCTCCCAGCCTCCACGCAAATCGGTCTTCTCCGTTTCGGACATCTCCAGTTCCATCTGACGTTTTCGGTCTTGAGGATCGATCCGCGGATCCGGAACGTCCTCCGGCTCCGACTTCGCCTCGGCATCTTCAGAGTCTGGAGTGCGCTTGCGATCATCGTCGCTCGTAACACTTTCGACTTCCCGCCTCAGTGCGGCGAGTCGTCGTTCAGCCGCCTCGGCACGCATTTCGGCAGCACTGCACAATGTCAGCTCGATCTTCTGCTCGCCAAATGCGCCTACGACTTGGACTTGGCACTGATTTCAGCGATGATCCGGACCGTGGGGGCTTGACTCACACTTTGCCCCTCGTGTTACCCTCGGTGTACCAAGCATTGTCCTTCTTCCACTCTCGTGCAGCTTTGGCTTGAGCTTTCTTGGCCTCCAAGCCCTCCACGACGTAGATGGCGGCTTGCGCGTCGATCTCCACTCTCCGTGCCGCCTCATCCTCCTTTGTAATGGCTGACGATGAGCACCCTAACGACGGCTCCGCAGGCTTACTTTGCTTCCCATCCAATCGGCCAGAGCTCGCGCCCATGTCCGCGTTATTCTTCCTTCCAGCTTTCCGCTTATACTCTGTTTGACGTCCGGATCGGTGTGAGGCTTCGCCTTTGACTAGACCAGGCATCGCACTGGAAGTCGGGCCGCTGCGACGAGGACGTCGAGCCCTTTTGGCATCACTGGTCATTAGCGGAGACGTAGATCAACGCTCTAGCCTGACTGACCCTTGAGTCACTCCGCAAACATATTCCGGGAAGTCGGCGGGTTCTTCTTAGTGAGTGCCGAGTCAGTCCAAAGATTGAAAGCACCCACGAAGACCTTCTCCTCCCATCTTGACGCTATCCTTGAGTCGGTGCCCATCTGACCAGAAGCCTGACATGTAAGCTCATCGAGTGGGCGGGAAAACAACTTGCCGTCTCCAAAGTAGCCCCTTGCTTGCATTTGTCGTACGTCCGCCTTGATATCCGCCATAAGCTGGATTGAGCACCGGGCTCCGTGCTTTATTGACGAACGTACCTTCTGGAATCCTGGCCCATGGTTCATGTGCTGGGCATCAGCAGTCGTCACACACCTAGTCATCAGTCTCACCTCAATGTGCGCCATCTCATGACACATCACAGAAGTGATGTATGTCATACTGCCTGTCAAGACGACTCGCTACGTCCCTCAGAACCGGCTCGTACGGAAGGAACCGTCCGTTAGGCCGGCGGAGCACTAGCTCGATCGATTGTCCGTGGTTCCAATTGCGCCCGGCGAACTGACAATCAGTTCCAGGCATTGATCAAGGTGCATTCAATCCGGTACGGTATGATATAGGCGACTCACGACTGGGTTGTGCGCAGCCTCCTCCAAAGTGCCAACGAACATGAATCGCTGCTCCATGATTTTCTTCACCTGAGCGGCTGTCTGTCAGCAGGCAGCGCCCGCCTGTGTACACCTTGCGTAGACACAGCCAGTGGTTGTAGTTTGAAAAGCACGCTTCGCCTCCTCTGGACCATCCAGAGCCGTCATCCGGCGATCGGTCTGTGCACTCACCGACAGCTTTCAGGATTGACTCTGCATCCTGGACGTCAGGCGCTTGAGCGAAGTGAGCCTGGCGAGACCCTCACCGTATGATCGGCCTTGGACGTCAAAGATCGTATGAAGCCAATGAAGCTTCTTATCAGCTTTGCTCCGCGGGACTGACGTGAGGGTCATGAAGGCTGTAACTCACGGATTGGGATTCGCCTCCCTTTCGTTCATACGGCTGTGCGCTCAGTTTGCTGGACAGTATTTGTTTGCTCGGGAGACCCACAATCCAGGAGCTTGCATGACGAGGGAGATGGCGAGCCATCCAAGAGTCAAGCGTATGCACGCAATGGCCGATGCGGTCAAGTATGCAGCAGCTCACTGATCGAGCTCTGAGAGGCCAGCAGTTGACCGGACCAGAAAGTGGAGGAAGGCATGTTGTTTTGCTGATGTCACCAGGCTGACGGATTGTCACGTGACCTTGAATCAAAAGCTCAGAACGCGGTTTTCCGAGATTTCTCAACTTTAGCCGGTAGGTCCTGTTGAACCCTCACATACCCATCATGGACAAGCCTCACAAGGCTCATCAAAAGCCTTCGGCAGGAGGCAAGGCAGCCAAGAAGGATGCCGCCAAGGGAATAGACCGCTCAGGTGGACAGACGTACAACCCAAAGGTGAGTTTGAGCTGTCGAACACCTCAAATTATCCTGAAAATACTCACCATCAGGCATTCACCAATGCGTCCTTCCGCTCGGCTGACAAAGCCGCACGCCGAACTGCGGAGAAAGACCAGAAGCGACTGCATGTGCCTCTCGTCAATCGAAACCCGGATGAGCGAAAGGTCACCGGCGAGAAGGGCAAGGGGATGGATGAAGGGCGACTACCGCCGCCGCCCATTGTTGTCGGTATCGTCGGCCCGCCCGGTGTCGGCAAATCCACCCTGCTCCGCTCGCTCGTCAGGCGTTTCACCAAGCACAACCTCAATGAGCCGCAAGGGCCTATCACGGTCGTCTCGGGCAAGACAAGGCGAATCACTTTTGTGGAGTGCGGAAACGACCTGAACAGCATGATCGACCTGGGCAAAGTGGTGGACCTGGTGCTGCTCATGATTGACGGATCGTTCGGCTTCGAAATGGTATGTCCTGCTCACAGTCCCTTTGATCAATCTACAGGCTCGTCTGGCTGTTGTGTCACCTAAGCTGACCCACAGGAAACGTTTGAGTTCCTCAACATCCTGCAAGCGCACGGTTTCCCCAAAGTCCTCGGCCTGCTTACGCACCTTGATCTCATCAAGAAGGCGTCAACCCTCAAGGACACAAAGAAGCGTCTGAAGCACCGATTCTGGACGGAGATCTACCAAGGCGCCAAGCTCTTCTCCCTCTCCGGCGTCATCAACGGCCGATACCCCGACGCCGAGATCAACCTTCTTTCCAGATTCATCAGCGTGATGAAGTTCCGGCCCCTCGTGTTCCGCAACGCGCATCCTTACCTCGTTGCCGACCGAATCCAGGACCTGACGCCACGCGAGTCGATCCGCGAAAATCCCAAAATGGACCGCACGATCACATTGTACGGCTATTTGCGAGGTCCTAACCTTCCCGCGCGAAATGCCAAGGTGCACATACCGGGAGCGGGAGATCTGGAGGTGCGCGAGGTGGAGCGACTGGCGGATCCATGCCCCCTTCCGACGCTCGAGAGCGAGAGGCGCAGGAAAATGGGGGAGAAGGCAAAACTGATTCATGCGCCGATGAGCGATGTGGGCGGAGTCATGTACGACAAAGACGCGGTCTACATCAACGTGCCGGGCAACTTCACGAGGGGTGGAGATGGTGAGTTTCAGAGATTCCGACCTGGTAAGCCCGCTGACGAGCAGCTCCGCAGGGAGAGGGCGAGAAAATGGTCATGGAGATGCAGGACGCCAAGACCACCTTCGGAGAGAATATCGAGGCATCTCAGATCCGATTGTTCGGGTCATCATCAGCCCCTCTTGAGGTGCAGCAACAACGCAACCGTCGGCGAGCAGAGCCGCGTAACGGTGGCCCCATCCTCGGCAGCGCGACTGATGGCGAAGAGGAAATGGACGATGAAGACGAGGATGACCTCGGCAGCGAGGACGGCGAGGGCGCGCACATCTCCGAAGTGTCGGACGATGAGCAAGACGATGAAGTCGACTTCGCATCATCTGATTCCGAAGACGATCTTGGCGCCGCGACATCCTTTGAACAGGACGGAAAGCGGATCAACCTCCCGGACGAAGATGACTTCGATGAGGAGGACGCAAGTGACGAGGGGGATGACGTGCCGAAGTGGAAGGCCGCATTGTCGCACAAAGCGGCAACGGGATTCGCCGAGCGAATGCAGCGACGACGGGACCTCGCCTCATTGATTTACGACAGCGAGCTCAGCCCCGAAGAGATTTCAGCTGGCCGTAACCGACCAAGCTCTGCCGATGCCGAGTCTTCGCGCATGGCGGCTGAGCGAGAGGACTTTTTCCACGTCAAGCGGGACAATGCATCGAATCTGGGCGACGACGGCGACCAGGTCAAACCGCCCGTTGACTTCGATGCGTTGAAGAACAAGTGGGACAGCGAAGAGATGCTTGACTCGATCAAGCACCTGTTCATCTCTGGCCCGATCGGGGATGACACCGTCGATGCCGACGGCCAGGCGTACGAGGAGGAAGGCGAAGGCTTCGAAGATCTGGAGGGAGGCGAGGCAGAGGGCGGGGAGGACGGCGAGGTGCCCTATGTCGGCGTCCCGCCTACTCAGGACCTGGCCACGGCTCGAGCGGAGGCGCTGGAGAGAAAAAAGAAGGCGCTGGCGGCCAAGTTCGACGAGACGTACAACGACTCCGACGACGAGGATGGCAAGATGGACTTTTACGACGCGCAGAAGGCGGAGATGGCCCGACAGCGTGCTCTCAACGAGGAGGAGTTCGAGGGCATGGACATCGATGCACGAGCGAAGATCGAGGGATACCGTTCGGGCATGTACGTCCGTCTAGAGCTCGACAACGTCCCGTGCGAGATGATCGAGAACTTCAACCCGAAGTACCCGATCATTGTCGGCGGTTTGCTTAACGAGGAGCAACGCTTCGGTTACGTCACGATCCGGATCAAGCGACACAGGTGGTTCACCAAGATCCTCAAGACCAACGATCCGCTCATCTTCTCCCTCGGTTGGAGGCGGTTTCAATCCTTGCCGATCTACCACCTCGACGACCACTCCATCCGAAATCGCATGCTCAAGTACACGCCGGAGCATATGCACTGCTACGCGACTTTTTACGGTCCCGTCTCGGCGCCCAATACCGGCCTGTGCGCCTTCAACTCGATCAGCGATGAAGCACCAGGCTTCCGCATCTCTGCGACGGGTGTCGTCCTGGACGTCGATCGTTCCACAAAGATTGTGAAGAAGCTCAAGCTTACCGGTGTACCGTACAAGATCTTCAAGAACACGGCGTTTATTAAAGACATGTTCAACACTGGTCTTGAGGTAGCCAAGTTTGAGGGTGCGAATATCCGGACTGTGTCCGGAATCCGAGGTCAGGTGAAGAAAGCGTTGTCCAAGCCGGAGGGATGCTACCGAGCCACGTTCGAGGACAAAATCTTGATGAGCGGTGAGTAGAACGGATTCGTCTTACATGAGACAGTTCTGATCTGCAGACATTGTCTTCCTGCGAGCTTGGTACTCGATCGAGCCAAAGAAGCTGTACAACCCAGTGACCTCGCTCTTGCTCTCCGACAAGACTGGATGGCAGGGCATGCGGCTCACCGGCCAAATCAGGCGAGACGAGGCCATCGACACACCCTTGGACCCCAACTCGGCGTACCGAGTGAGTGTCTCGGCTGTGACGAATCTCGTTCCCCGCTGACGTGCAGAAAATCGAGCGCACTACACGTCGTTTCAACACCCTCAAGGTGCCGCGCAAGCTGCAAGCTGCGCTCCCCTTTGCGTCCAAGACCAAGCAATTCTCGAAGCAGACCAAACCGACATACATGCAGAGTCGCGCGGTGGTGATGGACGACGAGGAGAAGAAGGCGATGGCCCTGCTGCAACAGGTCCAGGCACTGCGAAAGGAGAAGGTGGCGAAACGAGCCGACAAGAAGGAGGAGAAGAGGAAGGAACACAGGAAGGAGGTCGCGGCTTCGCAGGAGAAGAGGAGCGAGAAGATCAGAGACGAGAGGAAGGAGAAGTTGAGGCAGGATGGCATGAAGAGGAAGAGGGACGAAGCGGGTGCGGAGGGCAGGTTCAAGAAGCGCAAGTAGGCGCGATGTCTAGTTGGCGTTCGTACTCGATTGCTTGCAGCTTGAGATGCAATGCAACTGCACTGTCATGCGCCTGGACGATATGCCCGGGGGAGAGTGAGAGCGATTTTCCAGTCCACGCCGATGATGCGAACAGGATCGGGGGTCCGCTACTCCATTATCTACCCGCTGTCCCATGTCCCCATCCGGTGAGACAGGTAGGGCAACACTATCCGAAGTGTCCATGCGTAGAGCGTGCGCAAGAGCTTGCCGAAGTCCTTTGAGAACCTATCTCGTACGTCGGCCTCCTTCAGGACCGGTTTCGTGCCTCTGGGATTGACAAAGCCGCGCCAGCCCGCCCGCCAAGCCTTGATGCACATAGGCGTCATCGAGCGCGATATGCGTGGTTGCCTTCATCATCCTTGCAACTGCTTCTGCAAAATTGCTGTCTTCCGCCTTCTCATGAAGCGAATAGCCGGCTATCGTTTGGCTTGGCTACTTTGAGCGCCAGAGGCAAACCCACTAACTCGAAGAGAGCCTACGATTCTCTGTCGAACGGTGATTGCCGGTCTCCTGGGTGGCTGAGAAGGACGTCGTCTAAATTGTGTTGTAGATTGGGTTGCTGGGATTGAATAGCGTCAACGGCTTATTGAGCCACCGTTTAGACAGGCTTGGGAAGGCGTCCGACATCGGTGTGAGTGTGCAAGCTGTGCCTGAAGATGTACAGACATGGATGTCCATTGGTGAGGTCAGCTCGGATCAACATTGTCAAGCCTTCTGATCGGTCTTAGTGCTTCACTACGGGATGCATGACCGGGAAATACGAGTCTGAAAGGACTCCCGGGCTGTGCCCGCTTCTCGCTTTTCTTTCCTCAGCCCCCATCCTGCGCCCTTTCTTTAGACTACACCAGGCTTCACTTCTTCCGCAACCCAGCAAAGATGGCACAGAGAAATAGATCCGGCTTACCGCCGTGTGGCAATGAAGGTACGATGTCTGACTCTGCCAATCAATGATACATTTAACACGAGTCATCTACCAGATAGGCCATCACGGCGGCTACCAGGGGCGTGGTCGGAGCATCAGGCGAGTCTGAAACCATGCACTCCATGCACTCAATCTGGGCGGTCCCTCGTACGCTGTCCGGGGGACAGCGTACCTCCCGCGGACGGTGCTGTATCCGACGATCCATAGTTGCTCTAATCGTGACCCGGCCCTTGCAATCATCCCGATCATCCAAAATTTACAAGATCAGTGGCCAATCTTGGCAAATAGTACCACCAGGAGCAAGTGTAAGAGTTGCAGTAGACCATCGACGTGATTCCTTGTCGCCAGTGATTGGACCGTCGGTGTCGCGCTTTCAGTCGGCAAGGTCCTGGATGTCAGCACACCGCCTGCCTCCCCGGGGGACTATTCCCCACCGTGTGATCGATCCAAACATCTCGCTTGCGTGCGTCGCGTAAACTGCCTGCCCGCCCGGAGCGCTCCTGCTACTCGACAAAGGCCGAGCGGAGGGCTGCTCTCGCCGTGTAGTGACGGTGATCAGTGGCGCGAAACCAGTATTGGTGGCGGTCAGGAAGGTCGCAGCGGACGGCAAGTCCGCCGCGGGAGGAAGGGGCGTTCCTGTTATCCGCACAAAGTCAAAGTCGACCGCTTTCGTAAGACTCAATGCACGCTCGCGGGCCAGAAAAGGCACTCACAGAGTCGCGGTGCGCCGCCCATGCTCGTGTTCCAAGGCTGGTACGTCAACGCTTCATTGGTGAATACGAGCTCGTGCGTGCCCTCTGCCAGCCCTGACCTGCTGTACAGAAGCTGGATGGGCAGATTCGGGAGGCCATAGCTGTCGTTGTACACTTTTGCGCCGTTATCGATGCAAGTCGAAAACCAGCCGTACCTGGCATCAGTCCTCGGCGCTCGCACTCACGCCACCTATTGAAGACAACGTGTGGTAGGAAGCCCATTAGACTCACTGCTCCCGCTTTGCGCCGAATATCTCGATATCGTTGCCCTCCCACCGGAACACCATGGCGGAGCCAGTCACGTTTGTGGACGTGTAAGTAGAATTCGAATAGTGCCACCACAGCGTGTCATCTGCACATGAGCACTGGTGTACCTCGGCGTGCTTCAAACCCACCTCCATGTGCATTCTCCCAATCGCCCGTGTATGCAAACCAGGTAGCGAGTCGTCGATGACCATCGTCTCGTCATGACTCATCGTGTACCTGCCAAAATTTGGATTGCCACGTCCTGCAACTGAGAAGAGGCGATTCAGAGGACCGCGCTGTATTCGCAGACGATGAGTTGACAACCTTACGGGACCGAAATGGGCCGTGATGCATCATGAAGATGTTGATCAGTGTCAACGCCATGTCCATCAGACCGTCAAGGGCTGAAAATACAGGCCGCATGAGGGTGGGAACGCATGCAAGTCCTTTGGTCGACTATCAGTTCTCACCGGCATTCACCTGCGGTGAGAGGCCTGCGAAAGTGCATTGTAGAGTACCTCGTATGACGTTCCGCGTGTCCCTTTGTTTCCGATTGCTCCCTTCGTCCTCGATGATCCCTTTAACCCGTATGATTCTTGATGTACAACGAGATGATTTCTCCTTTGACGAGGCTTACACCTCCTTCAGGTAGTTCGCCGGCACCAGCCCCTGTTTGCCGTTCCCATCTTCACACGTCCACCCTGACCTGTCAGCCCGTCACTTCACCCCAGCCCTATCCACCAGTCTACTCACAGTCGTCCGACGTCTTCTCCAAGACATTGACTATTTGCCCGGTCTGGATCGAGAGGTCCCCAGAATCCTGCTATATCAACACACACGATATGGGAAGAATCAGTCTACATCGCCGCCACGCACCGCTCCGCTATAATCGTACAACGCCTGCGCCTGGCCATCGGCAGAGGCTGCCTGTGTCGTCTGGGTGGGAACACCCCCGGAGCCACCGGCACGCCTTGTTGGCGGTGGGAGGGCGGTGTGGGATGACTGAAACGATGGTGGCTGGTACGTGTTGGCGGTCGGCGCTTGCGCTGCGGGTCAGCGGCACTGAGTGTAGCGGCACGTAACGCTGCAGCTTGTCACAGCATCGCGGATCTCGCCAAGCCATGCCCGAACGAAGGTACTGACCTTTCTGCGGATCCTTCCACATGCTCGTAAAAGCGCCCATCTTGGAGCTGGTGTCGACGTGTCCGAAGCTCTGCTATGAGCTTTTTGTTCGCGACAGGGTGTCTTGCTCTTCGTGCGATGAACTCACCTTGCCAGAGACCAGACCCGACACACCTCCCCCCTTCTTCTTCTCAGGCGGCGGCGACGGCAGACCTGAGCCATTCTGCGCCTGGGCCTGTGCAGCGTTCGCATTCGCATCGGGTTTCTTGCCCAGCATAAAGTCTGCGCCCCGCACCAGCCCTCCCGCGCCATACTTATCCAACGCGCCCATGGCCGTGGCGTTGCGACTGACCATCCCAATCCCCGAACGCGCGCCTGCCGTGCCGTGCTTGATCCCCTTCTGCGCATACTTTGTGACCATCTCGACGCGTTTCGCCTCGGCTTCTTTATCCTTGGCCTCCTTCAGCAGCTCCTCCTCGGTCATTGCCGATCCATCGGCATTACGGCCGGTCGGTCCAGCTGATGGTGGAGGAGATAAGAAGCGCCCGAGAGTCTGCAGCTGGGCGATGGGTGATTGTTGACCATTGGCGCCGGCGCTGTCGCCTGACCCGGAGAGGAGGTTGGGCCGGGACGCAAAGTACTCGTCGAGCAGGCCGAAGAACGCTTGCTGTGGGGTGGGTCAGTATGTTGTACGTCTCTGAACAGGGATCTGTATCACTCACCTTGTCCTGATAGGACAGATTGGTGAACATGGTGAAGATGGATGAAGGTAGAGGCCAGCAGTATTGCCTAAAGCTGCGGGCGGACGAACCGGACCAAAGTGGACCGACCGACTGCAATCCATTGTTTATTTACGTCATCCTCTCGGATCCTTCCGACTGCACGCTTGAAGTCTTTCATGGTCAAGGCCGGGCTCGTGATCAGTCCAGCTCACGGCGCGGGCACGCCCGTGAAGACGCGCAGCGATGATGCGCACTACGCATGCTGCTCATGGCGTTCATGTCCATATACAACTCGACCGAATACAAACATAAGTCGTGACCCATTCCATTGTAGGACACGTCCGCTAATCCTTCTTCGACATCAATCCCCTCACATTCGCAGGCAGGAGCCTCTCCGCGTCCGCTCGGCTCATCTTCTTGAGCGAATGAAGCGGGTAGAATTTGCACAAAGCACTCAGCTCCAGTCGTAGCTGCTTGAATTCGGGGTCTTCCGGCGCGGCCTCTGGCGCTTTCGCCGGTTCCGTCTTGACGGTATTGTCGGTTGCAACATCACCGGCCGTGGGCGTGCCTGGAGGCTGCGTGAGCGGCGAGGAGGCCCCGGACGCGATCGCAGCTTGCGTAGGCGTCTCGATCTTGACCATTTTGCTCTCTGGCTGAAGGTTATCGATCCTCTTGCTTTCGTCGCTGGGGGTAACGCCCTCTTCTCCCTCTACGTCTCGCTTGCGCTTCCCACTCCCGTCAATCCCCAGCGCGGCCCGGGCTGACTTCAACTTTGCGTTCAACCGCGGCACCTCCTTGCAGACCCAAGCCATCCCGTTCGCCACGCTTGCTCGCCCGCCGATCCCGGGATACAGAAATTCGCTTGGATCCTTCAGCAGCGGTAATATGTCGAGCTCATTCGTGGGACGCGTCATGTGCTTGAGCGCCTGTCGAGCGTACTGTTCATCGGCAATGTGCAAAGCGGCCTTCTGTTGGTTGGATGGCTCCGAGCTGCTGTCGAGACCGGCGTACATGTCCTCCAGGACTTCGCGCGTGCGGACAATTGGTCGGGACCGCATCACTCCCCCGCGCCAATTGCCGTCCACCCATTCCGCTAGACTGCTCATTTCGCCGACCGCCGTGCTCGACTCTGACTTGACGTCCCCCTCAACCTTCTTCGCCGTGTGCATGGCGCCTTCAACGAATGCCCGCACGCTGCGGGCATACGCTTCGCCCGTGACATCCCCAAACATCACTTCGGAGAGCACCTCCTTCGGCTGGATATCCAGATGCCCATCGAAGGTGTTCACGAAAGGCTGAGCTTTGTCGACCGGTCTGTCCTTGATCGGCCTGTCCGGTCGAAGCTGCTGCGAGAGCGCTACATGGTCCGAGACTTTGCCCTTCGCAGCGAGTATCCTCGTCTCGGCGTCGATCTCGGGAAAGAGGGCCCAATCGGTGACACCTAATGTCCGGTGCTTGAGCACGGGCGGAGTGGGGAACGGCGTGAACGGGATCGGTGGTTGTCCGTTCGGCCCACCCAGGTCGAGCTCCCACCAGTCTGCCTCCTTGCGGATCTTCAGCCAGTCGGGCTTGCGCAGTGAGGTTTCGTCCGCAATCCGCTTGTGCGCTTCGAACCACTGATCCATCTCATCCATCTCAGCCAGATCGCGCGAGCCGTCCAGCGCCCAATTTCGCCACTTCCCGACGAACTTCTCTCGTCCTCGTATCTGACGCTTCGCGTACACTCTGCGTCCGCCCGTGAGGTTCCAGCCCACAGCGAGGGCCGTGAGCGAGTTGGCGGGGTACGCGAGCATGTCCGTGGGTATACGCAGCCGTGGGGGCAGATCGGCCGATGACAGGGGAGCGGTGCCTTCGCGGCCAGAAAAGGTCGATTGACCGCGAGCGGGCGTATCCTGTGCGGATTGTTGCCGCTCGGGAGAGGGAGATGGGGTTTTGACGGTTGTTCGGTACCGCTCAACGAGCTTGATCCCATGTGCTAGAAGTCGCTTCGCCGCATTGTGAGGAACGGTGCCCATTGGGTTAAATCGCATCGCCGCGTCGGCGAATTTGCGCACGTCAACCTGAGCATCAGCATGTCATGTTTGAGGAGATGCATGTTCCAGACCCACCTCGAAGCCGTCCATGTTTCGGTAGTCGCCATCGTCCACCTTTTGCTGCATTGTTCCCAAGTCCATCATATTCTCCTCTCCTCCGATAACGTCGAGGTACCCGGGGAAGTCCTCCGGATTGACGGGTTCACCGAACAAGTCGTACTACGCGTCAGCCGTGCACTTCCTCTTCCTCATGTGCGAAATGATCGGCAACACTCACCTCGTCTCGCCTTCGCAACTCAACCAGCATCTTGTTCAGCAGCTCCCGCAGTGGCTTCTTGATCCTTTGCCATTTGACAGGCTGTCGCCCTCTCGGCTCGGGCGTGGCGAATTGGAAGGGTAGCCCGTCACCGCCGTCGGCCTGAGGCGCGGGCGTGCTGATCTCCATAGCAGAAGGCGAAAGGGGCAAGGAGAGCGGGTCCTCGTCATCGTCAAGCGGTTCCGTTTTGATTGGGGTGGAAAAGGGTGTCGACTCCACGACGGAGCCGGAGTCGAGGTCGGATGGTGCGGATGGTAGTGCCGGGGCGGTCGACCGGGGGGTAGTCGGGCCGGATGACAGCAGCCGTGGAGGGATGGCAGATGGACGAGCTGAGGTGGATGCAGC
The DNA here is from genome assembly GCA_000442785.1 of Papiliotrema flavescens NRRL Y-50378. Lineage (NCBI taxonomy): Eukaryota > Fungi > Basidiomycota > Tremellomycetes > Tremellales > Rhynchogastremaceae > Papiliotrema > Papiliotrema flavescens. Next base: position 327,353 of record CAUG01000632.1, read on the forward strand.
GGGCAGCTTCGCCTTGGGCTTGTGGCCAGATTTCGCCTTGGGAGTCTTTGTCTTCGCGGCAGCCTTCTTCGCGGACCCTTTTGCCGATGCAGGGGTGTTCGTCGCGGACGACGCAGGAACTGCAGGCGCGGCCTGGACTGTCCGAGCGATGGGTGTCGAAGGCCCTGCCTCTGCGACTTCTCTCTTGACCGCTTTCAGCTTGACCACATTGGGGGTGGCAGTCGAAGACGAAGGTCCGGCGGTGGACGGTCCAATAGATGGCGCCTCAGTCTTACGCGACGACCCATCTGGGGTGGAGGGAACAGCAGGAGTGGAAGGGGCGAAAGAAGAAGATGAGAGGGATAGCTTGAGTTTGAGCGGGGCTACCCTCTGTACGTGTTCTTTTGCCATGACAGAGGGAAAGAGAGAGAGGCTCGCTCTCTGTCTCTGGCTCTGTCGCTGGTCCTCGGTCGGCGTCGGACTTGAGGGGGGTGGTCGGTGGACGTGATCGGTGGAGGTCGGCGGTTTGGATTAACGGGGTTGAACACTGATTCGCATTTGCAAAACACAGTGGCCACTCACTCGCCGAAAACAATCCATCCACACTTCAAGTTATCGGGGCACATAAATACAGTCACACTCTTGCTTCATGTTATGCATCACACACATCGCATCTACTCTTACTCTTACTCGCTCTTGGCTCCCAGCACCCTCAGCGTCCTGTCCAAACCAGCCACCACAATCTGCTGGCCCAATGGTCCAAACCTCGCTCCGCTCAACGTTCCCGCATTATCCTCAAACTTGAGCAACTCATCCCACGTCTTGTTGGCGTACACACGCAAGTCCGTTCCTGCAACAGTAAGGAACTGCGCCGATGTGTCGAACCGCACTTCAGAGACCGTGTTCTCGGCCGGAAGCTCCCACGTGGAGATGACGGCCAATTTTCGCAGGTCAACGATCTTAATAGACGGCGTGGCCGAGGATCCGGTAGCGAGGTAGTATCCGTTCTCGGAGAAGGACAGGGTGGAGACGGCGGTGGAGTGTGACTCGAGCGAGCCGGCGAGGGAGCTTGACTGTCGGGCGTCCCAGACTCGGACGATACCGTCTTTTGTTCCCGCACCGTGGAGAACACCGTCCGGGTGAACGGCGAACGAGGTGTAAGCGAAAGAGCCCTCGACGCCTGGCACAGCAGAGTACGTAGCCACCTCCTGGCCCTGCTCGAGGTCGTACATTGACCAAGTCGAGTCGGTTGAGGCAGCGCTGACGTACGCGCCCGTAGGGTGAACGGCCAGACCAGCGATTTCTCCCTTCTTGTGCGAGTAGCTAGCCTTGGCGGACCACTTTCCATCGTCCTCGCCCCACACTCGCACCGTCTTGTCGCCGCCAGAGATAGCAAGCGTCGAGTCGGCACCTTCTCGGAACGCGACGTGGTTGACGGCCTTGGTGTGGCCCTTGAGCGAAGCGACCACCTTTGACGTCTCCAGGTCGAAGATCTGGACTACCTTGTCCGCGCCACCGGTAAGCACCGTCTTGCCGTCCGCAGCGAGGTCGAGGGACGCGATGCCAGCAGGCTTGGTAGCGTGCAGAGAAGGAACGTGCGATATTTGCGCGTAAGTCTTGACATCGTCTGCCTTGGCGTAGCCTGCCGCTGGCTTTCGCTTCTTTCGCGTGGACGAGAGGCTGTGCTGTCAGCACCACTCTGAACCCTTCCGAACCACACCGAGACTCACGCCTGGTTCGTCTCCATGATCTTGGCCTCGACCTCTGCTGGCAGCGCGCCCGAAGCCTCCATCTCGACATCTCCAGTCTCCTCCTGCGCCTCGGCAACCGGTGCAGCCGCGAAACCCATTGTCTTTTGCAACGACGTCAACGCCTCCCGCGCCTCATCCCGCTCCTTCATGAGTCGAGCGATCACCCTCGTAGCCGCATCTTCCCGGTATAGCGAGCTGGCAAGCTCTTGTCTGCGGGATCAGCTCGAGTATCCCAGACCTGCCTGCTCGCGTTCAGGCCTCACCTAGAGTTCTTGTACTGCTGCTTGATCTCGAGCGACTCCAGCATGATGGCATCGTACTCAGACTGCAGAGCGGTGAGGAGAGCGGGGATAGAAGTCTGGTTGGCTGGTCGAGGGGGCAACGTCGACGGCTCTGAAGGATTAGGGGCTGCTCATGGTGATCCGCGCAGCCTCTACTCACTAGCCTTGACATCGATCAAGTCCTCCTTGGTCAACGCCTCTCCAGTGATTGGATCCGTGCCATTTTCGTCTACACGTCAGCTCGGCCGCAGATCTCGGGGCAAACAGGATGCATACCGATATATCTCTCGATTAATGCCTTTTCGTACACTGTTCCTGAAGTTTTGGAAACGACAGGGACGGTGGGCGGTGATCCCGAGACTGCAATGAGCGATGGCCACTAGTTGATTTGAACCGTTGTCACACTCACTGGCACAGAAGAACATCCTGGGCCGTGTTTTGAGATATGAAGTACGTGTGGAGAGGTGGATGAATGTGTATCCGTCGACGAAGTGGTTGGAAGAGTCCAACCGGTCGCGCCTTATCAAGGAGCCGCGTTGCCACGTCACAAATGTCGTTGGCCGCCAGTCTGTTGTCCTCCTTCCGTCACGACTCCGACTCCTGCATGCATGGTACGGCAGTTGGGCCTCCGGACCGAACATGCGGGCCTGAACAGCTAGGACTGGCCACTAGAGGCTTTTATGCGGATCGCAGATGTTGACCACTGCTGGGATCAGGCTGACGTCAATGCCACTTGCTCTGAACGCGTATAATGTCGGCTCAGTACTACTATTTACCTGACGCGTACTATTGTTGCTTCGCTCTCGCCCGGCTTACTCTGAAACGCAACAACCTCGGAATCACCCTTGGTATCAATTCTCCCATCATCAACATTCACACAGCATGAGATAGATCACAGCAACGCAGCTCTCCTCCATGACATCTACCTCGCGAGTCGGCCTCGGAAGCCCGGCCATCGACTTCAGCCCTCGCTGGGCCGGTCAGCACCGTCGAGAGACCAGCTTCCGACCCGAGGAGCCAACCTCCACACCTCCTCAGCTCGACCGGACGTCATCCACATCCTCCGCTTCGTCGCCAGGCAAGACGGGCACTGTCTTAGACCACGAGACAGGCTTGCCCAGCCCGCCGGGAACCAATAGCGACGTCGCTCTGCCCACTCCCTTTCATGAAGTGCCTAACGAGCCGTCGTTGATGAACGAGGTGTGTCTCAAGACCGGTCGCCCAGGAGAGAATGATCACTTATGCCAGTCACCACCTGCTACGCTTGCTCCCCGGGATCCACTCTCGCGCTCTTCATCGTTCCGCGCTCGACCGCTTTTCAACCGCTCGCCGTCCATGGCGTCGTCAACTTCTGGGTCAGCGAACTCGGAGAACCGTATACGAGCGCTGCGACCAATCTCGAGCGGCGGCTCGAGGGGAGGGAGTCCAGCGAGGACGAGCAAAGCTGGAGGAAGCAGTCACAGCCTCTCACGGTCGATGTCCTCTTCTGCGCATTCGCCTCTGCGACCGAAGTCGAAGGGCACCGCCAGCGCAAGTCCCGGCACACCCGCTTCACGTTCCGCTTCACTTGACCTCTCACTGCACAGTTTGTCTAGCAGCCAATCCAGTCGTCACTCTGTGCAGCTCGAGCCGTCAAACTTGCGATCCTCGACTAGCTCGACGAATAGCTCTCGTCATCACCACTCCCCGTCTGCGCCTGTAGCTCCTTCGTCCCCCGTCAGGTCGGTCTCGCCGGTCAAGCGACATAGCGGGATCTACGCCCCTCCAGCTGCTGGCTCATCGCCGCGCGGATCTCCGAATCCCGCGCAGCGAAAGGGCAAGCGCGTGTCAAGTGGCAGTGAGCTTGATGGACAGATCAGGGAGGTGGAGGAAAAGATCAGGCAAGCAGCGAGTCGGCGAGGGGCATCTCGTAGCGCAGGACATTACCCATCAACATCGCCAACGAGACCTCCGCAGCTACATCGCCATGATCCATACTCCCGGGCGCGAGGCCCATCGGCAGAGCCGCCGCGCGAGGCCTGCGACGACAGTACTTTACACAGGACATTTTCGAAGACGTCTCTGGCCGATTCCCCTCTCGAAGAACTGTCCGAGAGCGGTGTGCTCGAGGATCCGCCATCGTCCGCGACGTACCGACAAGAGACATATAGGCGAGCAGCAGCGCCTAGCTTCGCCCAGCAGGTGCATGATGGGCACGAGACGATGCGACGTAGCGCCACGGTCAGCAGCGCCGCTTCATCGGCACGTACACCCGGCGCAGTCGAGCAGGACCCGCGCGACGAAGAACAGGAAAAAAGTGGTGGCAGCGGAGGAAGCAGACATCGGAAGCCGCTCCCTACGTCGTTTAGGAATGGTCACTCGAGCTTGGTGGGTGTGCATTTCAGCCTCTTAAAGTTCGCTAACCCATAGTTTACTCCATCGCCCAAGACACCTCAGGACTCAATGCATCCACCTCACCACGCATATCTCACCTCACCAACCGCCCCCCTCAGCCGCTTCAGCACGACTTCTAGACTCTCCCGGGAGCAGTCGGTGCCGTCGCCTTCATCCCCTTCACGCTTTCGCCCAGTTGTTGACGGTCTCGATCGGTCATTCAGCGCTTCGAGTCGGATTGACCGTCGGCAGTGGTCAGAGTCTGTCTCTGGTCTACCGCGTCGATATGGAGATGAGCTGAACATCCGAGGACCGTCTGGGCTTCCCCGGCCCGACGTCGGCGAAAGAAATCGCGCCGAGGGGCTTGCTGATGATGCGTTCGCCAATTCGAGATTCAGTCGCGACAGAGAGATTGGTCCCCGGCTGTCGCGTCTGAGTCTTGCACCAGGAGACTCCGTCTCGGCTGTCGGAACTCGTTCTGAACGACCAACTTCGACGTCCAACAAGGATCCTCTCGAGGTGCTCAAGCGGATTGAGGCGCAACGAAACGAGCACAATCGACAGTGGGACGCCGAGCGATCTGCATCTGTACTAGGCGATCGACCCGGAAGTGGGTCTCGAATCGATATGTCGCCCCAGCGAGAAACGCGGATGCGGCCAGCTACGTCGATGTCGTCTCTGCGAGAGCAATCCCACGCCCCGCGCACCGCACCGATCGATCGTATCCGCAGGGACTTTGAGCACGACTCACCGCTGCAGCGGAGCTCTTCCCGCCTCAGCCACATCGGCGTTCCGCATGCTGAGCCTCGCCCGATGCGGTCCTCCACCTCGCTAGGTGGGCGTTCGAGCGCGAGCCTCGATGTTCACTCAGCTTCGTCAGAGCATGGTCGGCTGTTGTATGAAGCAGCGCGAGCGCTCGAGGTCAAGATCCCGCCTGAGTTGTCCCACTCGGTCCCCGACATCGGGCGCACGTTCGGTTCTGCTGCGCGCTCAGCCGAGAGCAACAATGCGGCCATTCGGGCGGCGCTGCATATGGCTTCGCTGCTGTGCCTTGAGGCGGAGATAGGCTCGGACCTGGATCGTATCCTGCGTGAACTTGGAGCATTGCTTGGCTTACTCCGAGAAGCGAATCGTACGTCAGACCACAACGTCCGCGACCTGACGCGGGTCTTGCTGGATGTACCGAAGATGCTACGAGAGGCGAGTCGAAGGGCGGATCTTCCTCAGGGATCTTCGATATCGACCGCCAGTAGCGTCAGGAATTTCGGTACTGGTGGCTACGCGAATGGCGGATATCATACCGCCGGTTACGGAATATACGATCGCGAGCGCGACCGATCAAACGGTAGCCCGTACAGCTCACCTGTACGACGAAGCGCGGACTTGCCTCGCCCTTCAACCGCTGCAAGCGACATATATTCGCCTGAGCGGCGTCGAACTCGCGAATCGTTACCTGCCAACTTTGTGTCTGGGGATTCACGCGGTAGCGGCCTCATGTCGCGCATGCGCAATCTGGGTCGCAGCCGAGACAACCTTGCGACCATCCAAGACTCTCCGCCAAAAGCATTCATTGAGCCGGCACAGATAGACCGCCCGCCCCCTAGTCCGGCGAGGCGCATGCTGCGCAAGAAGGCCAGCTCGACTTCGACCCACACCGTTCGAGCGGGAAGCAACTTCATGCCGTCCTCGACACGCGTCCCGACCACGGCGATCAGCGCTGTCACGGCCGATCCGGGCAGTCCCATGACGGGCGAGTTCGACACCAGGAGTATTAGGTCAGTGCGGTCTAGGAGGGACAGCCAGGACTTTGAAGCGTTCGTGGCGAGCAGTCCAAGCAAGAGTCGTACGAGCTTCCACACGGCTCGCGAAGCTTCTCTGTCAAGCTCGGCAGATGCAAGGCGAGACGCAGACGCCACAGAAGCAGAGGGCGGGGTGCTTGCGGAGGGAGAGGACGAGCTGTTGACAGGGTTGATTGAAGCGCAGAGACGGAGGGAAGAATCGGAGAGCGGGCAAGGCGAGAAGTCTCTCGCACGAAGCGCGAGTTTGGCAAGTAGGGGCAGCGAAGCCAGTAGCAGCAGGAAGTGGAGCGTTAGTGACCGCTTCAAAGCGACACTGAGGCGGGGATGAAGGTCGCACGAGTGCATCATCATGAGGTGTACGGCGTGAAGGCTCCCTTCACGGCGGACATACCCCAGACCGTCGCGTGACACAGCGTCGTAGGGACATGCATATATGTACATCCTACAACTGCGCCTAGACATGGCATCATCCGGAGTTTCCTCACGTCGAGGTTCTCTTGATGATCTCGACATAATTGCCGGGGAACCAGCCTATGCGCCCATCTCTCGTCCGGCCCCTCCACCACCCCTTCTCCTCGCTTCCTGCACCGTTCGCCGCATCCCTCATCTCCAGTATCGCCACGATCTCGTCTCTCCCCAGACTGAGCTCCCATTCCTCCCCTGCTCGGAACTCCCACTTCGCCCGCGCGAAAGACAGTTTGGACGGGTCGATCGTACCATCCAGCCCTATTGCCGCACCCCCACTGCCGCCTCCGGCCGCTTCGACTTGCTGCCGCTGCGCGTTGGCGATGAGCAGACGGACCAGGCGGGACATCAGCCACGGCAGTCCGACCGCTGACAGCAGGAACAGGATCAGAGGCTTGCTACTTGGCCGCGGGACAATCTGTCCATTCGGACCGAGCACCGGCTGCCCTGCCCCCGATGCGCCGGCAACTCCGCTCCATTCGTTCACCCATCCGTCCGTCTGTCCCTTCCCTCCCGCTTTGGGACCTCTGAAGCCCCGTCCTCGGAGCCAGTTGAGTATCCGCCGTCCGAGGCGCAAGACGGAAAAGACGCCGAGGACCTGACCCAGGTACGTCTTGAGCGAGCCGAGCTGGTCCGCGACACCGACCATGGCGAAGAACGAAGAGTGCGTGGCCATATACGTTGACTCCACCAGTTGCGCAAGCGACGTGAATGCCGTGACAAGGCTCTCTAGAACAGCGAACGCCGGTGCGGTGCTGTTCTGAAGTGAAGATGCGAGCGAGGGGTGTTCGCCCGGAGCGCCCATCCCGCCAACACCGTATCCGCCCATCCCGTAAGCCCCGCCGCCGTACGCCCCACCGTAACCCCCGCCATAGCCCCCAAGGCCCCCGTATCCCCCGCCATATCCACCTATCCGCGAGTACGGCGAAGAGTAGGAGCTGTATCCCATCCCGCCTGCGCCGAGACCGCCTAGACCAGAATAAGACGACATGCCGTATGACCCGCCGGCGCCGTATCGCGGTGCGTAGCTCTGCAGGCCCGAGTAGCCTGCCGTCAGTGATGTACTCCCATCTCGAGCGAGAACATGTCGATTCAGCGTGTTCGATAAGCATGGGACCCACCCGCATTGGCGTTGCTAGTCAGCGTGCCGTCCAACCCGGCTGGACGCTCAGGCAGCTTCGGCGCAGTTGATGAGTTGGTTGCTACGGCCGTATCGAACACCGATGGACCAGCTTGCGCTGTCGTAGGACCGGTAGAACTAGATGCACCGTTACTCGTTTCCCAAGGTTTTGGCCGCGGTGGAAGGGATGAGGACGACGCCATAGCTGTCGGTTATGGTCGGGAGCGGCTCAACCGCGGGCAAAGGTTCGTTCGGTGCAGGTTTTTGGGCTGGCCGATCTAAACTCCAGTGTTTGCGTGTGGAGTCTGTGGGTGGGCTGTTCTTACCCTCCCGGAGATCTAGCGAGTGGAGTGTGTGTGTCGATGGAAAGATGATGACAGATGGGTAAATAGACGGTGATAGGGGACAGTTGATCGTTTTGACCCGGCCCCCGGCTACTATCGCGAGAGACCCTGCCCTGCACTCTCGTGGACTTCGCGACGCCCTCACAGCTTGCTCTTCTCACATCACCTCGAACCATATCGTTCGATGGACGGCGCGTGCATGACTGAGACCGCTCAATCGCCATGAACACTCCCACTGCCGCCGCAGGTTCGGGCCAGCCGCCCGCTGAACCGGCTCCTATGCGTATCACGCGCAACCCAACCCGGCGCGTGCGTCAAGCTGTCCGAGGTGAGCCAAGCACTACAGCTTGCAGCTCGGCACTCACGCCAGATAACAATGTACCCCTCCTCGCTCGCTTGCAGGACAAGTATGACCTACGCAACTCTGACAGCAACCGCCTCACGAGTCTAAGCTGGTCGGCCATTGAGGGCTGTCTCGAGGTGTTTGAGTGGTTGTTGCTTGACTACGGGCACGACGATCAAGAGCTCAGCCGAGTGAGTTGTTGAACGTCTGTCGTATCAAGTGTGTTTCGCTGATCCCAGGACGTCGACAATAACACCATCCTCCACCTGCTCGCGTCCGTCCCATCCCCTCCTTCGCAGTCCCCCCACACGCGCCTCCAGGCATCCTCGGCCTGGTTCCCGCCCCGCCCATCCCAGCGCAGTATAGCCGAACAGCTCACCATCTCCCTCCGCATGATCCATCTATACTGCACGCTCTTCCCCTTCCTGCTCGACTGGTCAAACTCGGGCGGCAAGTCCGCGCTGCACGTCGCCGCCCAAGCGGGGAACACGGGCTTCATCAACCTGTTATGCGACTTTGGCGCGGACCTGGACCTCACGGATCTACAGGGCAACACGCCGCTGCACTACGCCTCGGCATGGGGCCATATCGAGACGGTCAAGGTGCTCTTGGAGCGGGGCTGCCAGTTCGCGGGCAGGAACTACGAGGGCTTCACCGCGAGCGACTTTGCGTACTCGAACATCGTCATGGGAACCTTGCAGGCTAAGGCGCGGGACTTGTTCGAGGAGAGGAGACAGAGGCGGATGGTAGAGGGAGGAGAGGAAAGGCGGGAGTATTCTCGCTAAGAGAAGGGGGGGAATGACTCTGCTGCATAAGACGCGACGGGTCAAGCTTGTCTCAAATCAAGCACGGTCGCTCGGCAAATTTGTTTCGACACCGGCGCCTTCCCTCACCAAACGCTCAGACTGAGCATTAGCCTCATCCGAGTATCAATTACCGGAGGTAATAGCCTGTCGGCTCCGAAAGGGTGGGATTGGCGGCTCAGTGCGCTAGACGGAGTGCTGGAGCTGCGATGAACGGCCCAACGAGGCCTCGGATGGAAGAGAATCCCGCCGGGGCTGATGCTGGGAATACTTTACGATCTTATGACTTATGACTGTTGTACCGTTATGCATCATTGCGATGCCGACTCGCCGTAGAGATTGTGTCCGTATCATCACGGTAATCGCCAACTCACGACAAGGACACTCCACATTCCCGCATCCTCGTTCTTGGCTGAATCATGTCATGTGCATCGTAAATGGACATATCATATGTGGGGCATGAAGATGTGCAAATGCCGGTCAATTGATCGACTCGCGATCATACTCGTCAAACTGTCGTTCTCATCCTCCTGCTCATCGCTTCCATTCAGGTCACCGCCTCGTCAGTTCTCTTGTGCAGACTGCTGTGCTCGTCATCGCGCAAGGGGCCGGCCGTGTCACATGTCGACTACATCAATCCGTCGTTGCTGCCGTTGCCGGGGTGATGGAAGTGAGCCACTCCTTGAAATCTGTTTTCGAGATATTGTTTTCCGTGATCCACTTTGAGGCCTGCGGAATGAGCGTCGATGCTGACATGCACCCTAACCCCCATGCGGACGTACCAGCAGCTGCTGTGGACTACTCCTGGCGCTCGGGTCCTTGTCCAGGCATCCCTCTACGAAGGACACCGCCTCCGCCGGGAATTTCTGTTTCGAGCTGACGAGCCTCGGCGCCGGCTCATTGACGATATGTTGCAATAGGTCCAGGATGCTCATTGTATGTCCGCCGCCTCGAAGGTTGACGCCATTGTCACCGTTCTTTGACGCCTTCGGGCGTTGCGATGAGATGGGGAGAGTGGGATCGGGGTCATACTCGCCGTCGGAGTCTGGCGAGTCGGAGACGGGGAATCGGCCCAACGCGAGCTCGATCAAGGATATACCTAGTGACCAGACATCGGACTTGATGGTATACGTCCCGCCTTGGATTCGCTCGGGCTGCAAGTGAGCATACATGGGAGCAAGGTGCGAGATTTGATCTCACGCTCATATACGTGCTTGTCCCCACAAAGGTGTTGGCTATCGAGTTTACCAACTCGCCTGACACGCCAAAGTCACAGAGCTTGATTTCCCCCGCAGTGTTCGCGAGAATATTCGACGGCTTGATATCTACGATGAGCTTGACACGCTAGGTGAAGACTGAGTGAGTCTGACTCACCTCGATGAATGATACGGTGTACGTCGTACAGGTACACAAGTCCGTCGAGCACCGCTTCGGCTATTTTGCCAACCATCTCAATCGGGACAGGACCATTCTTGCGGTAGATATAGTCGAGCGAACTGACCGTCAATCGAGGACCGAACAAGCTAGTGTAAGAACTTGGGACTCACCCTGCATCCATGTACTCCATGACGACCCCAACGTGCACGTCTTTCGGGTAGCAGCCATAGTACCCGACGATGTACGGCGACGAGCAGTCGTGCATGATTTGCAGCTCCCGCAAGATCTGCTTACGCACAGCAGGCTTCGCGTCGACAACGATAAGCTAACCATCAGCGCTCGTCTCCCCGTCGTCAGGGTGACTAGGGCTCATACCCGGCGCCCGACTAACCTTTCGCGCCATGTAACATTTACGCTTCTTGTTCCACACCTTGGTCACCGTCCCACCGTTCCCCGCGCCCAGGTCGGCGACAAATTTCAGGTCCTCGTCCTTGACCAGCTCCAGCCCGTTCTTGTCCTTGCTCTTCTTGCTTTTGCGCTCACCCGACTTCTTCGTGCTCGACGGTGCGGCCGGGGGCGAGCTCAAATCGCCCGGCGTCGATGCATCGTGCGTCATAGGCGTTGAGGGCAGTTCGCGAGGTGAGGACGGCGGAGAGTCGGAATGGGAGGATAACGCCAGACGGGCGATATCTTGCCGAAGCCGATCGTTCTCGGACGCCCAGGGGCTTCCTTTGATGGCGTTGCCGTCGTTGTCTACCACTGGTGTCGCCAGCGGACGGGTTTCCTTGATGGCGAGACCCTTGGGCTTTTTGCGAGACACCGAGGACGCTTTGAGCGACATGAGGGAAGATGAACCGACGGATGACGAGGTCGAAGTTGTTGATGGGTTGTCGAGCGTAGCCCCAGCCGCAAAGGGATGCCGGGCGGACGGTTGGTCAGACATGGCGACGGCGGGGGGCAGGTGGTGAAAGGTTGGTGAGCTGCCTGCCAGGGTGCGGGGCGACGGGGGAGTATGGAAGCCGAGATAGAGAGAGAGGTCGTCGGGCGAAGATAGGTACCAAGTCTTGGAGGAGTATCTGACAGGCGAGGGAGGAAGCGATCAACGCGTCGGCTCGACAGAGAGCGAGCCCTGCACCGCAGCTGCGGCAAGTTGCAACCGCATTACCCCGCACGGCGATCGCCGTAACAACAATCACGTCACAGCCATCCCCCCGCTCTCAAATGCATCGACAACCAGAAGACCGCAGCTATCCGCCCATCATTGTGGAAAGGTGAACAATGTGCATGCATCTCTGAAGGCTGCCAGATGCACTTGGCATTACGACAACCGCTCATTCCCTTGGTCCCGCTCGCTGTCTTTCCCCCTGACCCCTCCGCACATATCCGCGATCCCCAATCACTCCTCGCGTCATCGCCTAGGCAGACTCGGCCGACTCCTCGGTGATATCGCCCACAGCCCATCTCCTCATTCCCACCACATCTACCTTGATCCCCTTGGCCGCGCCCCACTCTTCCAGCACATCCGCCACCTTGCGGTCCTCGCCCATCATCATGAAGCTCTGCTCCAGCAGGATCTCGCCCTCGTCCAGATCCTTTCCATCTTTCCTGCTGATCGCACGCGTTGGGAATCCCACTACCTGCCTCGAGATCGTTCGCGCCATCTTGGACAGAGCCTCCTCCAGCTCGTCGCCGCCAGGACCATGAATGAGCGATGCTATCGGCTTCGACGGGTCCTGAGATGTTGCGGCGAGGACGACGATAGCGCCTACCCGGCCGGCCATATCGGTCGCTCCGCCGTGTGCGTAGCATCCAGGGACGTAGCGTACTTCTGCCGAGGACGGGAAGGGTGCGGCGAAGGTTACGGCCCGCAGCAATTTGAGGTTCTCGCCGGTCGAGCCCAACGCCGCCAGCAGGGATTGCTGAATCGTCGTTGGATCGGTGGTCGGGATGGGCGCCGCTTCCGAGTCACCCGAGTCCGAAGGGAGAGCGATCAGAGGGGCGGATAGAAGAGCGGGAGGAGGGAAGTCTTGGATGGGATCCTCGCCTAATTTGGGCGTTTTCGGCTCGCCCTCACTGGGCACGTCCAAGAATGCCGCGGTGCCAGCAACACCCTGCGCCGTCTTCAAGAAGACATCGTTTCGAGCGACAAAGTCCGTCTCGCATCCGAGGTGTACCATGCTGACTCGCTTTCCGCTGAGTAGGGACAACGCTATCGTGCCCTCGTTGGTCGATCGTCCGGACACTTTAGCGGCCTTTGCTTCGGACGACTGCGTATGTCGCTCGAGCCACGAGAGAGCACGCTCGACGTCGTTGTTGGAGGCAGCCAAGGCCTCGCGGGCGAGCGACATCGGGACGGGTCGAGCTCGTCGCAGAGCAGCGATATTTTGCACCGAGGGTTTGACGGCATTGGGACGGATAGACGATGAGGCGAATGAACGGGAGAGGACGGGGCCGAACAGGGAGGTTGAGAGGCGCGGCATGGCTGCAGCTACACTGCTTGAGAGTAGCAGTGAGATGGAATTGGATGTGCCAAGCAGTAGCAAGTGATGCTGTTCGGGTGAGGTTGGTATGCGAAGTCAAGCCCGATGACAGTTCCCGTTTGAATCCTCTCGGTGTGTACCGAATTAGCCGAGATTCTTCCGCACCCAACCGGCTCGCTCGACTTTGCGCGACTTCTTGTGAGTACCAGCGCCCTGGCAATTTCTGTCACACCCATTTTGACCACCCGTATCAATCGCTCGGACGATGGCCCCGAAGCGGAAGAGGGACGATCGGGAAGAACATGGTGCCTCATTCACCCCGAGTCACTCGTCGAGGCCATCTTTCGGCGAGGCAGCCTCCCCGACCCAATCACCCTCAATCCTTTCAAAACGACCCAAGTTCGACCCCAACACGTTGCGCATAGTCTGGCAGCTCGCAGATGCGTCAGACAGCTACGCACATCCACTAGGTACGTCTACCTTTGACTTGTGATCACTTCACCCAGCGCAGCAACACTCTTCCGCGCTTGCATTTTCGCGTCTGTGGACCGGCTGACGGGATGTAGTTGAACACGAAACGCTCAACGATGCGATATATCACATGAACAAGCGGCTTGATATAACAACTCCCGGAGATGTCAGACTGGCTCAGGTACGGGATACAGGCAGAGAGGTGGATTTGTGTGATGGTAAGCGGGCGGTACACGGCAACTGTAGACGCAGCTTACGCGCAGATTTCGACTACCAAGCACTCAAAGATCGCGCTATGGCCGGGCGGAGTGGTGGCACAATCGTCGTCAACGTGTACCCAGGTCACCGTGCGTCTGCGGGCATTCCGGTGCAGACTGCCTCTCCTGTCGGCCCCGCCCCCTACGCTCAGGATCAAGCGCGGTATTCGACCCCCTGGCGGACTCCTCCCGCGACGCATACATTGAATCGTTCGCCTGCCTCATCCCAGGCGCCTGGGTCGAGGGTCGACGCAACCAAACCGGCGTCCGCGTCCAGGACGGTTATGTCTGCACCCTCTCCTTCGCCTTCGTCCAACGCGCTGTCTCAACAACAGAAGAAGAAGAATAAGAAGGCGGCGAAGAAAATGCGGGAGGAGGCGGTCCGCAGTGCGAACGGGCCATTTTCAATTGCGCAGGCCGTACAGGTACCGATCGTGCAAACGAATCAAACCTCAGCCCGTCCGTTGCCGCACCACGGCCGAAAAGCCGCCCAATCGACAGCAAACAGCCGGTCATCACCGCCCGTGCCAGAATCTGCATCCCTCGCCGCCAGACCGATCGGTAAATTCGAGCAATACAAACCTGTGAAGCCCAGTCCGCTTGCTCAGGCTGTACGCAAAGACTCGTCTCCTACCCCGTCCGTGGCGCAACCGGAGCTCGAGGACGGTTCAGTTACCGGAAGTGTGTTGGGACTCAGCGAAGTCATCCCGATCGACACTCAGACGGGCAACACCGAGCTCAGAAGTTTGGCAGAGCATTCCTTCGACCCGCTGATCGGCCCAGCGCCATCTCTTGCGCTTCCGAGCGGTTTGTCGGATTCGAAATATCTCGCTAGCTCAGCAAATGACGAACGTCTTCCGCTCGTTTCAGACGCGGACGCTAATACCCGACCTGGACGATCGCCTTCCCCGACTATCGCCACGAATTCACAATCGGACCTCGCCTCCCCCTTCGACCTGACGACAAGCCCTCTGGCAGCCCCTTCTCATCGACAAAGGTCGCATCGCAGCGCCACTCCTGCGGTAGCGGCGACCGTCGTAGCCCAGACAACGAGTTTCGCGGTGACGTCGAGCACACCATCTCTGACCGCGGCCCCGATCTCCAAATCTCTTCCACTGGCATCCTCATGGAATCTGGTACAGAAGCCCAAAGGTTCCAAAGCGCCTCCATCAAGATCATCATCGGAACTTGGCACGCAACGCCAACCCCGCAATTCCAAGGCGAATATGCCGTTGGAGCCCCCGACAGACCGCGCCAATCAACCCTCGAGCGATGGCCTCGCGGAGCCAGCGGAAGATACCCTCCGCGAGGCGCTCGTCCAAGGCACCGATCTGCCCCACTCGACGTCGACGGCCGAATCATCGACGATCGATGCGCAAGCTCTTTCCACTGAGAAGTCGGCGGCCGCTTCAATCAGTGAACCTGCACCCGCCAAAACACCGAAGTCGAGGAGCAGCAAGAGGGCAGTCATCGGTCCTGCAAGCGCAGAGTCCGCCCCTGAAGCGTACGCCACTGTCGCTGGCAAGATTGCTACTCCGGTCTCAGGCACGCTAGCCGGCACCGTCATCGAGCCAGTGCCGGATGCCGCCCCGGAGACAAGCTCTGCGGGAACCCCAGCGAGCGAGTCCAAGAAGCCAGCCGCTAAGCGAGGCAGGCCTTCGAAGGTCGTCGAAATGGAGATAGTGTCTTCGACAGGTGGGGCGATCAAAACTCCTGCAAAGAGAGGCCCGAAGAAGGGTGCTAAGGCGGCAGCAGCAGCTGCACGGAAGGCAGCGGAGTCGGAGGCGGCAGCAGAATTAGCAGGAACCGCCGCAGGACACAGTGTGCAGGCGGAGTCTGCACCAGCGACAGTCAATACGACCGCTGCCGATGCTGTCCCAGCTGAGCTCGTGCCACATACTGCATCCGAAGGCCCGAAAGGTGAGCTACTTTCGGCTTCAATCTTACACCTCCACTGACATCGCAGACCCCGATCGCGTCGATGACACGTCCGTCGACTATTTCTCACCGGGGGCCTCCGGCGGTTTCCCGACAGCCAACTCTACAACGGTCTCGCCCGAGGCGAAATCCAGAGCCATCGCACGCTTCCACTCAACACATGAAGCGCCTGAGTCGCCAGTGTCGGAAACCTCTTCGCAAGACGTCAACGAGCGCGTAGAAGCCTTTATTCCTGGCATGAGCCCGCCGCCCGGGATGCAGGAAGGCGGTCCAATCGAGAACGCCATCCTTGCCGGCCGTGTCGCCTGTATCATATGCCAGAAAACACCGACCCACCTCGAGAAGGATTGTCCGTTCGTCAAGGCTGGCTTGAACTCTCTGCGAGAGACACTGGAAGCGCGTCGTGCCGAGCTCAAATCGTGCAGAGCTCGAAAGGATATTCACGCCAAGGGGAAGACGCAGATGATCTTGAGCACGCTGCGGAGGAGCATAGACACGATCGCCCGCTGGATCGACCGGCTAGAGGACCTAGAGCAAAGAAGGAACGCTGTTCGCCGTCCCGCATCTGCGACACGCCCGGCGGGGGCCCCCGACATAGCGAACTTATCGGCCACCTCGGTCTCACAGCAAAAAGGTCAAGCAGCTGTCCGATCGCACACCTCATCGCCCTCGCTAGACGAAAACGAGCCGGCGAAACCGGTCAAGCAGAAAGACGCCTCGAATCCGCCTACTCCTGAGTCCGGGCCACACTCGGCTGGAGTGCATATGATCGACCTTCTGCACCAGAAGGCGCTGCGCATGGGTCGGCATCACCCGTCCAGAGCGATCTCCTCGTCTGGTCTCAGCGCTTCCGACGCACTCATTGAAACCGGCAGCTCGGGATCTGACACAGACTCGGACTCAATACAGAGTGTGGCCTCCAGCTCTGATCCCTCCTCGTCGTCCTCTTCCGGCAGCTCGACCGCATCCACATCTCCCTTGGACGACGCTGCGGGCGCTTCCGGCGCGTCGGACGCAGGGGCTGACGGCGAAGGACCTCTCGAAAATGGTGACTGTGCCGCACCAGTGCCCAGCGGAATCAAGGAGCTCTCCGCGACCTCTGAGGATGGCGACGACGAGGGTGGAGCTTCCGATGTCGAAATGAGGTCAAAATCCTCTCATCGCACTGCGAGCCCAACTTCAACCTCGTCATCAGTCTCGAGCTCGTCTTCACCGTCCGATTCCAGTCGTTCCACACGCTCACCTTCCCCGACCTCTCCCAGTCCGATCGGCGATCCGGAGTCTTCCTTCCTTCATTTTCTGAAGAAGCCGCTGTCTGTCAAAGAGAGGCGACGCGCTCGAGTCTCGGCAGCATCGATGCCCGCCTCACAAGACGTGATGGATGTGGATGACATCGCAATGGACGACAAAGAGGAGTCCGAAGACGAAAAATTCATCCCACAGTCGGGCAGGCTCCCCCGGCGCGGTTCCGACAGCTCGATCGACGTTGGTGTGGACGACGAATTGGACGAACAGAGCGACATTGTGCCAGCTACTCAAAGCCAACCGCCTTCTGTCGAACCCGACCACGGCAGTCCGCTCCTCAGGCACGGCGTACAGGCTGCAGAGGAGATGGGGGATTCTAACACCTCATTCCCTATGCAGGTGGCATCTACACCGCGACCGGTCGGCTCTCTCACGTCCCCGCCTCCGAGTACCACTTCGGTGGTGCCAAGGGCCAGCGTGAGTCCAGTTGTTGGTGGATCCGACGGCGATACAGCTCTACGCGCAGCCGCCGGCGACGAAGCCGTACCTCTTGCCAGCCAATCGCCGGAGAAGCCCGCTGGACACGTCATTACTCAAGGTCTACCGAGCCCTGTCTCCTCACAGGACGGTCAACTGCCGGCAACACAGCTGATGCACAACGCTGGTGCTCGAGTTCCTCCCGCGGCTAGGCGACGAGGTCGGCCTCCTAAGCTCGCGCTCACTGCGTCGAATCACTCCCAGTCATCGATTGCGAATTCAGAAACCCCATTGATCGTCCCGGGAAGCTCGCAGTCCTCGCCCGATCCTTCGAACTCTCAAGTGGAAGCGTCCGGCCCGTTGGGCTCGACAGGAGGGCGTGCGGCGAGCTCTCGACATCCGAAGAATGTGGGCTTCGACATTGCTCAGTCACAGGATGCGCCGATCCCGAGACGGCTGACACGTCAAAATGCCGCGTCGCAGGAGAACCACTTTGTCCAGGAGGCTGTCTTACCGCCTTTCAAAGTGGACTCCTCGTCTCCATTGACACCTATTCCGTCTGCGACTTCTCCGGCACAGCAAACTGAGAGCAACGTGCCCGCGGTGAACGGGGACGCTGCCGGAGTCGACAATATTCCACATGCTGAGGTGGAAGCAGCGGGAGGCGACTTACTTGTGAGTGATGTTTGTCATGGGCATTGCCATGGTGACTGATCTCAGCCGAATGGCATTATGACCCAGCGTACCCGCAGTGCCTCCGCACAGTCTGACAAGATCGGTCATGACCCCGTACCACCTTCACCTCGCGCAGTCACAAGACGCTCCACTCGAAGCCAGCGAAGTCCGTCCCTCTTTCTCTCGCAGGGCTCCCAGGGTCTCGCCACGCAGAAGTACTCCACCGCACTGAGCTCGAGCCAGAGTCAGGCGCATGTGCCATGGACGAATGGCCATAAGGCGGCTTCACCGATCGCAGAAGATGATGAGCTGGAGGAGCAGAATGTAGAGGAGGCGACTTCGCCGGTCGAGGACGGAGAACGTGTTGCGGAATCTGACGCTGAAAACCCCGCGAATTCCGCCAGCGACGGCTCAGCCTCTTCGTCGGAAGGTGACGACGATGTCCCATTGCTGCGGCCAGTCATCGTCACGCGCAGATCGGCCTCGGCAGACCCAACACAAGCGAAGATTGCGGTGCCCAGTCTTGGTTCATTGGACACAGCCATGCTGCGCAATCCCAACGCGAGACGATCCCTACCAGCGACACAGCCAACACCCCGATCGAAGGCGATGGTGGAGGAGAGCGATAGCGATTCGAGTAGCTCGGACGATGAGCCGACGCCGATGGCCAGGAAGGGGAGGTATGCGACAGGCAAGGCGAGGCCTGCTCGCAAAGTGAGAGCGAGCGGGAGCGTGACGGGATGGTGATTGGACGGAGCGAGGCGGAGCGTTGAGGATGGCAATGACATTATATACGTTGTAATGACCGTATTTTGACCGGTGGTCGTCATGAATGTCACATACGACCATACAAACATTCAGCCAGCTGCAATCGACATTCTGCATGCACGCATCCGCTCATAATCGGGCGCGCATTGGCATACGTCAGGCAGACCTGCTTCTATCGTCGTGTATAGTTGCTGCAGCGAGTAAAGTGATTCAGAAATGATCACCCAACTCTCTCCAGGAGGCACTTTTCGCCCACCCAGGATTCAAAAATCGCTCAGCGTGAACTGGCCTGAAATCGCCCAAAAGCTGGCGTTGGCCGGACGTGATGTGCAGAAATCCGGCAAGGTTTTTGAGGCACCCTGTTTACACAATTTTGAACGATATTTCTTGCCACTTTGGGCAATTTTCGCCGAATTTTCGAGACAACGCAAGTTCCCACAGGCGCGGAATTGCGTAAAAGTAACTCGCAAACAGGGTATCAAACCGCGCTCAAAAGAATGTCACCTAGTTGACAGGGGTCAAAAATGACGATTCCTACTATGTAAGCAAGAATGCTGCCTCGAGGTTCAAGTGATTTGAGTGAGTCTGGCGCATGCATTACAATTTGTGATCGCAATATTGAGATACATGCATACAGGTGTCACAATGCAGTATGATATCATTAGCAAACATGGAGGATTAGTGATCCATGGTGCAAGGTATTACAACTGGCATTACAACTTGAAAAGCTGGCATTACGATCTGAAAACACTGCTCATTCAGATAATTGGTATTTGCGC
>CAUG01000633.1:0-19567 GCA_000442785.1 Papiliotrema flavescens NRRL Y-50378
AGTCACCGGGGTGTTTCCGACCGAAGCGTCCTTGGCCGCCTGAGGCTTGAAGAACGGGTTGAAGCCGCCGGGCGAAGGAACGGCAGGAGGTGGAGGCGACTTGATCGCAGGAGGAGCGGCGGCTCCAGCACTAGGCTTGCGGAATGGGTTGTAGCCTCCAACTGGGGGCGCCGAGGTCGCTGGCGCAGGCGGGGCGGGGGGCGCAGCGGGGACAGGAACAGGAGCCGCGATCTCGGGCTCCCGGGTAGTTCTGCTTGAGGCCGCAGACTCTCGCTGCCTTTCCTCCTCCTCTTCACGCTCAAGCTGCTCGAGCCTCCGTCTTCGGTCCTCCTTGGCCTTCTTGATCGCCTCTTCGCGTCGCCTGAACTCAGCCTCTTCCTGATCCTCCGGCTCGGCTTGCTGGGCTGGCGGAGCGGGGGCAGGCGGAGCAGCAGCACCCCTCGGTGCAGGTGGCTTGGGAGGCTGCTTCGCCCTGGACGTAGGCGGTGGAGGTGGACCTGTCTTGCCCTTGAGGATACCCTTCGGCGCCTCAGGCGAGGTTTTGACATCGTCCTTCGCCTCCTCCTTGGCCGTCGTCGTACCCGCCAAACGCGCCTGTCGAGCTTGCTCGCGCGCCTTCTGCTCCTCATCGGCCGACCGCGACTTCTCCTCAGCTTCCTTCTTCTCCTGTGCGAGCCGCTCCTCGACCGACTTATCCACGACGGGCGTTTCGGAGGCACTCTCGACGCCCAAAGCACGCAGACGCTCCTGGATACGACGCTGCGCCTGTTCGCGGATAAACGCCGTGCGCTCCTCGGGCGTCATGTTTTTCGTGTTCGGCACGTCGGGTGTCTTCGTAGGTTTGGGCGGAGCCGGCGGGGCAGGGGCAGACGCGACAGGGGGTGGCGGAGCAGGAGGAGGGGTGCGAGACGCAGGAGGCGATCGCGGTCGGTAATCCCTCTCCCGCGAGTCGTCGCGCCTGGATCCGCGGTCGTAGTCACGGTCCCGGCTGTCTCGACGTCCGTACTCGCGATCGCGGTCGTCGCGCCGGAACGAGTCGCGGCTGTCCCTCCTGTCCCGATCATACGAGCCCTTGAGCCACGCGTGGTCGTCCTTCTCCCTATCGCGGTCATCGTACCGCCCGTGCGTGTCGTTCCGCCTGTCCCGGGCTCGTATACCCGCCCGCTCTTCCCTCCGCTTCTCCTCCTCACGCTGCTCCTGCCTCCTCTCCAGCTCGGGCAGCTTCTCGTGCATCAGGAACAGCAGCTCCCTCTCGAGCTTGCGCCTTTCCTCGTCCTTCTCCGCCGATCGTCGGCCTTTGGATACGTAGTCGATATCCTCTTGCAGCCTCTTGACTCTATACTTCAGGTCGTCAACCTCTTGCTCGAGCCGCTCGTCCTCGTCCGTCTTGCGGTCGTACTCCGAGTTGGATTTGTCTAGCATCGCCGAGGTGTTCTGCAGCTGACGACGGATGTCGCCGATCTCGGCGCCCGACTCCTCGCCCGCATACCGCACCGACTTGCGGTCGATATGGCGCGACGAGGGCTTGTACGCCGAGCTCGACCGCGTGTCATCGTGCTTGTATGCGATAGCGTCTTTCGACTGGTTCGCGTAGGACGCGCTGCCGTACCCAGGCGAGGAAGCGGTGGAACGGGTCGAAGACTCGTGCTTGAGCAGGTCGCGCATGAAGTTGACGGTGGTGTCGATGTCCCGCATCGAGGGAGGCACCATTTCTTCGGGCAGCTTATCGGGGATCTCGTTCCCGTTCAGCGCTACCGTCAGTCTCCGCTCCGCGTGCCTTGTTTGCTTGGCTCACCTCGGTAGATCAAACCCATGGCGACGTGGAACTCGGGAAGGTTCAGCTTGCCCCGATTGTCGACATCAGACAGCGTCCTGCGCGTTAGGTGCCGGTCGGGGTGCTCCAGTAATCAACTCACCAGATTTTGATCATGTCGTCCTGGTTCAGACCGCTCTGTCCGAACACCTCCCGCGCCGTCTCGCCCGAGACGAACCCGTCGCCCTTCTCCCACGCGCGGAAGATCTGATCATAGTCCTTCTTCTCTTGCTTGGTGAGCGTCCAGGGGACTTTGGGCGTTTTGACCGTTGGGTTCTGGATCAACGACTGGAAGGTGTGCGCGAGGGGTTGGTTCTGCGGCGCCTGGTTGAATTGCGGTACGCCTGACGAAGTGAACGGCTACGCGTGAGCGAATGAGCATGAAGGGGATCAGAATGCGCGCGACTCACCTGGCTCAAATTGCTCGGCATGAAGCTCTGCATCATCGACTGCAGCCTTGGATCTTGATATCCGGTCGGCTGAGCCCTCAAGTCGCCCATTCCCGTGGGTTGGCTCATGAGACCCGTCTGCTGCCCCATCATACCTGTCGGCTGGCTCATCATGCCTCCGCCGAAGCCGGTCGGCTGTGGTCGCATGCCGCCCATGCCCCCGAAGCCCGTCTGCTGCGGCATGAGGCCCGACGCCCCTCCACCCGGGTATCCAGTCATCTGCGGAGCCATACCTCCACCCATACCTCCTCCACCGAAAGACGGAGGCGGTGCATTGAGGAAGGAGAGGTTGCCGGAAGGAAGACCGGTGGGTTGAGGTCGTTGCTGACCTGGGAAGCCGGTCTGTTGCGATTGCAGCCCGAATCCGGTTTGCTGAGGTTGTTGTTGTTGTGGGTTGTAGTAGCCGCCCTGCAGCTGTTGCTGCTGCTGCCAGTTAGGCTGCATGGCGGATGTGTGGTGTGGTGTGAGAGGGGAGAGGAAGAGGGGTGAATGGGTAGATAGGAGGAGGCTGATGGGTACGTCGCAGTGGGCGATGACGAGCACGTCCCCCGCATGGAGGACAGAACGGAATCAATTTGAACCCTGAATCGAGGGTAACGGCGATCGCCGCTCCATCGCGGCAGGCATTCATTGCAAGGGCTCACAACGTCGCCGATGCATATATTCACTCGAGGTCTCGATGCTTGTTGATACTCGCCTGAAACAGACAGCGGAGAGACCTCATAGACGGTCGCGTCGCGTGCAGAGCTGACTGGAGTACCAAAACCATGTATATCGAACAGACCTCTTGGTCAGCGCAGAGAGCGCTGCCCGGAAGTGGCACAGCGCAACCTGTCATCAAAGCTGCCACCCCGCACCCATTGTTGAAGTCCGAGATAGCGCTGCATATTGAATCCGAGAATACTGCTGCTGAATTCTCGTCTTGTAGCGTATGCAGCTCCTGCGAGTCCTCCAGTTGCTTCCCGCAGCCAGTTGTTCCACAAATGCAAGAGCCTCGACAGCGACTCGTGACGTCATCAATCCTGCGACGCCTCGATGCCCGCGTTCAGCGACGATGGCCGTGTTCCGAGAATCCAGGTGGTTTGTCCCGACTTCGTTCATATTATGATAGACCAGACGTGAATCAGCAAGCAAGATCGTGAATCAGCATGCCGAGGGTGATTCAGCGAAGTGCAACATGCGATGGGCTCACAACGGGTACAAATATGGACGCATCCCAGCAGCCAAAGACAGCATCGCATCTCTGCTTCTGCGCTCCTCCGACAACAAGACCCAGCTACTCTCATACCGTAGAATGTCTGCACCTCAGCTCGACCCCAAGCAACGAGTGGCTATTATCACTGGCTGCTCAGAACCCACCTCGCTCGGCGCCGCATTCGCGCGTGAGCTCTTGCAGCGCAAGTGGACGGTCTTCGCGACCGCACGGAGTGTGTCCACGCTCGAATACCTCAGGGACGCAGGCTGTCAGGTAAGTCCCGCAGCGCCGATCACTTTCCTTCGACCAGACACTCGGTCTAGGCTCGCACACATCAGAAAGACTGAAGACAGGTCTTAGCATTGGACGTGACGTCGGATGAGTCCGTATCCCTGGCTGCCCAGCACATCTCGACACTCACCGGTGGGCGAGTCGACCTCCTCATCAACAACGTATGTCCGACCAGCAATATGTGTCCTTCTCTGGACAGCCAAACCCTCACGTAGTCACGAGTATGCGAGGCTCACACCCAGGCTGGTGCCATCGGAATGGCACCCGTGACGCTCACCGACCCCGCCAAGCTCGCGGCGATGCACGACCTGCATGTCCTCGGTCCGCTCCGAGTTACCCAGGCGTTCTTCCCGTACATGAGTGCCACTGCCACCGCGCGATCTCGCGCCAAGATCGTCAACATAGGGAGTGTCATCTCGCATGGGTTCCCATGGTACGCCGCATACGCCACAACCAAGGTGAGCCATCGCCACGATCTGCGATCAACGCTGATGCATTCCAGGCCAGCGCGCAGATTCTCAGCGACGTAATGCGCCGCGAGTTCCGGCCGTTCAACATCGACGTGACCACCGTCGAGCTCGGTACGCCTCTTTCATACTGGTCCATCTACACACCACGCCGAAGCGCCTTGAACTCCCAACGGCGGGGCTGACCCACAGGCATCACGCAGACAGCGCTGTACTCGCCCACGAAAGCGTTCGACCTGACTCTTGACGGCGGCGAGCCGTTCTTCATCGCCGACGCGGCCATCACAAAGTCCACCAAAGACTTCGCCCAATCCGGACAAAGTGCCCCAACGCCCGCAATGGTCGCTCAAAGCCTCATTGACGCTGTCGAGCAGCGCCACTCGCCGCGGAAGATGTACCTGGGACAGAACAGCTTCCTGTTCCGATGGATTGTGCCTTACCTCCCGGCTTGGACGGGCGATGCGCTCTTCTCGAAGCTCATGAATGTGTCCATCGCGGGGGCATGATTGGACTGGATTGACTTGTACCGGTGTTCAGTAGCGCATGCATAGATGGGTCCTTCACCTGCGTGCCATGGAGGTACCGCTTCCTCCGTGTACGCGAGTCCAGTGCCACCGTGGTCGTCATTCTCCACAGTGTCTACCCCGACATCAAGTCACCCTCGCCCTTCCTTACCGCGGCGGTTGCAAGCCCTGTAGCAGGTCCGAGACTATCCTTGCGGCATGTCATACATGGATGCATAAGTGCGCAATGCGCTGCATGTGCCAGGGCAAACCTGGCTCCGTAAGAGGGCAATTGTTGCGCCGGATGATCCCCGGAACCAATCGCCATCGTGAGCCAGTGTGTCTAGTCGCAGCTACTAGGCCATCTCCTGCAAAGTCTTCTCCATCGTCTCCACCATCCTGTCCAGCACACACATCCTCAAGTCTCCCTTTGGCCAAACCCGTCGCAGGATATCATCCCCGTTCCTCTCACCATCCGGCGCAATCGCAAGCTGCAGGATCGCCGCCGGGATGAATTCCAGCTTCATATCCGGCGGGGCGTTTTTCAGCAGCGGGTCGGACGTCAGCCACCCAATGTCGAGCCACGCCCGCATCCAATCCGCGTTGGCCGTACGCATCGCTCGGAGGACGCGCATGCACTCGACGTGCAGCTGGATGTAGTCGAAGTCGAGGGACTCGCGTTCGCGAGCGAGACAGTTGTGGATGATGGAGGATATGGCCGCCACATCGAGGGGTGCCTCGGCATCGCCAGACCCACGACGGGGAACCTTGCGTCGGTTTTTCTTGCTCGAGTTGGTGGTCATTTGGGGCATGCTGGCGGGACCGCGGGCGATGGACTCGGTTCCGGACGAATCGGTGTGTGGAAGCGCTGCATTCGGCACGGCCATCGACTCGAGTCGGCGCAGGTCGAGATAGCTCCCGGCTGGCCTGCTCAGATCGGGAGCATATTTGGCCGATAGAACGTCGAGAGCGGGACAGACGGCTTCCAGATGCGAGGTGTCCCGCCCCATGAACTTGCTCATACTGCCGCCCTTCGCTGCTTTGAAGAGCTCTTTGCACAGCGCGTTGGCACGAACACGGGCTTCGGGACTGGGAAGTGGTTCGCCGCGGTCGAACAGGGGATGGCCGGGGATACCATGTCGAACAAAACCCAGCATGGGCCCCTTGAGACCCGCCGAGAGCTGTAGCGAGTACGCCACATCCTTGTACGTCTGCGGCTCATGCCCCGCAAAGATCTTCCAGCCGCCGTGTAGCTTGATTGCCGCGTCCATGAGAGACCAAGCGGGAAATTCTGACCCGTCCTTCGCTGGTGCTGCTATTGCATCGTCGTTCGGTGCGGAGATAGGTCGCAAGCGTGCATTCAGCGCATGGATCCGGGCGGCGTAGTAGAGATGCGCACAGGGGGTGAAGATGTGTTGATCGCGGACTAGATCGGCGGTACGTCGGCGCAGGTCGAGCTGCATCGAGAGGAGCTGGAGCCCGCAAAACATCGGCGAGTAATCGACGAAACGGCCACTGGTGTCTGGCACAGCCGGTAGGTCCAGGTCATAAAGAATTTCCTCGTTGTACGCCTTGATCTCTTCGTGCACCGGGTTGGTGTCTGGGTTAGACCATGGCTTGAGGCGAATGCCGGCAATGGCGATGAGGTGCGCGTAGGGCGGACCTTTCATGAAGAGGTCTGGGTGGATGTAGTGTCTGGGGTCACATCCGGCCCGTTCCAAGCGGTCAAGCAAGTGCCGCGCGCCGCTTTTGAGCTCCACCGAGGCCCGCCTCCCCGCCTCGCGTCCAGCACTCAGGATGATGTCGGCGTAAATTTGCGCATGAACCAGACCGAGCAGGGACCATTCCCCTCGCTGATCAACCCGGCTCATCTCGAGCGCCATCCCGTCGCTGAGGAAGGGATTGACGTTGAGCTCGGCGAACATGGGTGAGTCGCCCATGACGTCGGTTCCAGCGCTCAGCACCGCGAGGTACTGTAGAAAGGCTTCGCCCATCAGAATCCCGTTATTCCTCCATCGACGTAAGAGGTGAGCATCCGCGCCGACCGCATCATCATACACGCCAGCGTGGTCGATGCCGTCCAGGGAATGGAGTATGCCCGTGAAATGGAAGCTAACGTCACGGTAAAGCATCAACATCGCAGGCGAGAGACAAAGCTCGTGCACCGCAAGCGCCTCAAGCTCTTTCGGCTTGATATCTTCGAGACGCCTGTTCGGGTCGAACTTGAGCGGACCGATTCGCGAAATGAAGCGAAGCGCAGCCGGCACGATCTTCTCGGGGTTGTCGTCAAAGTGGGCGGCCAAGACAGGCGCGAGCACGTTGTAGGCTAGTCGAATCTGCTCGAGGGCTGTGTTGGTCGCAACCGATGCGGGGATAAGCTCGACCTCGCCGTCTCGATAACGCCTCCAAAGAGCCTGGATCTCTTCGCGAAGATCACGGACAAGCACGAGAAAGTCGAGCACCTCGCCGAGTGCCTCCAGGCGATCCTGTTCAGGTGCGAATCGCGGCTTGCTTGACGCTGGAGCTGAAGCGGCCGTTGGCGGTTCTGGAATATCGCTGGCGTCGAGCATATCATCCTCGGGGTCGACCAGGTCTTCGGTCTCGCAGCTCAGCTCTGCGAAGCGATTCTCGAGAGGTATTTCTTTGGGAGCGGTCTCGTCGGCGACCGGGTTCCTAGTTGCTGGCGTGTTTTGCAGACGGTCTGGGGGCACGAGCGGCTTCGAAGATACAAGGGGCCCTAAGATGGCTCGTACTTTGAGCAGCACGCCGACAAAGTGCTGATGCGAGTCGTACAGCTCGTCCGGCTCGGCCCCGTATCGCTTCAGGGAATCGGTCCGGGTGCGGATGCATCGCTTGACGAGACGGATGAAGTCGTATGGAATGGGGACGTGCTGTCGGGCGAGTAGGTTGGCGATGTCGAGGAACTCGGGCAGCTTTAGGATGTGCTCGCGAGTTGCTGCGTGGTCAGCTTACTCCGGATGCAGAGTGGGGTGTTGAGTGGAGTGGGTGTTGGCGAGACGCAGCGAAAGTGACATGCTCACCCCGACCCTCAAACCCCTCACCCTCCTCTTCCAGCTGACCCACAGTCGGATCATTCGGCCCAGACTGTTCCTTGTTCTCCGCTTGTTGTGTTGATGGACTGTTCACAGGCTGAGTTGGGGATTCAGCGGGACTCTTCCTGTTCTTCATCTTCTTTCCCTGCTTCTTCTTCAGGTTCTTTTTCGCGGATCGGAGGCTCGAAGGGGTGTAGCCGAGGGCGATAGCTGACCGGGCCAGCCAGGTCGCGATGACTCTGGTGTCGCGTTTGTACTGCGTGTAGGTCGAGTCCGAGTGGAGTCTGTGCAAAAGTGACTCGATGGTAAGGGTCATGTTCTAGAGCACACGCTCGGGGAGCGCTCTAGAGGTGATGATGAGGAGGTCAAAGGGATGAAGAGGAACACTCATCAGCGAGTCTAGTGAATCCCGTCAGTCATGGCCGCACGTTCTGCTTTCTCGGGCATGGCGGCCAGGGGTGGACAGGTGCGGGTAGGTGCGATTGAGGCGTGCTCATTGATGCAAATCCCTCTTTTGCTCTACCCACCCTCTACATACTCATCTCCCAGAGCCAAGCTGGGGTTATTTCCTGTCGACCTTGATGCAGTCGGTGCATGCTAATGAGAGCCAAGGTTGTTGCATGCTTGCGGTATGCTCCCGGTATGCTCGTATGCTCGACAGCCCGCATTCAGGCCAAAGCGGCTATCTCCACCTCGATGCTGGCTTTACTTCACACCTTGATGTCATGGACTCACTCTTTCATCCCTCGCCGTAAAAGGCGCCTGTTGCTCAGCGTACTCGTCACAGCGGCGGTGCTGCTTACATGGAGATGGTGTACCGCAGCCCCGGCAGCTTCAACAGCCAAGCATGTCCTGATCACCACCCCCGGAAATACGACCTACCCCTTCCATCGATTGTCCACGAGCGACTGGACCCCGACCCCCCTGCGAGTCGCTTTCGATGATGCGTTCTTCCCGACGCATGTAATTGCGCATCCACTCGCGCAGGATATCTACCTCGTGACGAATGAGGTTGACCGCGGATCAATCATCGCGGTCAGGCTCGACGGAGACAACGTCCTCGTCGTCGGACGGGCGGACAGCGGTGGAGGACAACCGGCGCACTGCGCGATCGTAGGCGACAACTTGATCTGCGTGAATGTGAGCCACACATCCTATTGCTGTGCCGCATGATAACTGACAATAGTATAATTCGCCGACAATATCGCTGCATACCCTCCTCTCAATCCCACCCTACGTCTCGCACGAGACTGCCTTCACCGTGCCCGTAACCCCCCACTTCGACTCGCACCCGCATCAGATCATCCCCAGTCCGGTCGACGACTCGCTCTTCTACGTACCGGACCTGGGACAAAACTGCGTACACGTCGTCCGGACCGATGGCAAGGGGTTGAAAGCGGTTCAGAAGTGGACAGCGCCAGCTGGGCTGGGCGTGGGCGCGCGTCACGGAGTGGTGACGCCGGACGGTGAGCATATGGTCGCTGCAGATCACTTGTAGTCTGCTAGCGTTGAGTCTGACATCCAGGCAAACACTTGGTGCTCGCCTTCCAAACATCCTCGACCATCGCGTCCATTCCAATCCACCCCGGCGGCGCGCTACTCAACCCAATCGTGCCGTCCGCCCCCACCCTCCCTTCGTTCTTCCGATACTCGAGCTCGTCGTTCGCGCTGTCGGACATACACCTCGTCGGGTCAACGGTGTATGTGCTCAATCGTCTAGTCGTCCCGCCATTTGGCGGAGAGGGGGACACGATCGCGCTCTTCACGCTTCAGGACGGAGCGTTACGGGAAAAGGCACATATACAGCTGCCATGCTATCAGCCGAGGGAGATCGCGGAACTGGGCAAGGGGCGGTGGGGGATCACTTGTGTAGGAGGGGACGGGAAGGGCGGTGGGCTGGTCGTGATCAAGGAGGGCAAAGTCGAGCGATACTGGCCGGGTGTCAGCTCGTGGGGACTTGTAGGCGTGATATGAGCTATTATGATCCCTCGAAAAGACCATGCAGGTCGTTGCTCCAGGCGCAACGCGGCATAATGGGCTAATGACTCAACGATGCACAAAAGGGCTCAATCGAGAATTGCCTCTTTGGGTAACGAAGAGCAAAAAGAGCACGTGTCGATCAGGCACGGTGAAGGCCCTGGAATCGGCTTTAAATGGCTCTCGGCTCACGCGCCGTCCGGACATTGCCGCTTCTGATTCGCTCGACATCCAATCTTCCCTTGGACCTCGACGACGCCGTTCCATCTTTTCCCTGCTCAGAGCGACGTCCGGGCTGCATCAGCAATGAAGGACGAGTCATGGATTCGTCGACTTCCACTCTCATCATAGATCGAACTAGAACTCACTCCTAATGGCACCAGACATGGCCGAGCGCAGCATGTCGCGCCGGGAATCAACGCTCGACTCGCTGGACGAGAAGCAGCGGGCCAAGCTGGAAAGGCGGTTTCTGCGCAAGCTGGATATATGCCTGATCACCTGGGCGTGGTTTGCTTATCTGATCAAGGTGTGTTGCGTGCATTCCGCCCGACGACCGCCCGCGCTGACGGAAGCTGATCGACTCGTCAAATTACAAGACAGCCTATGCATCAGGCATGCAAGAAGACGTGAGTTCGCTGGTGGTTGCCGAAGTAGAATTCCAGCTCACCAGCAGCTCAACTTCCAAGGCAACCAGCTCAACTTCCTTGACACGTACTACCGTATCGGCTACGCCATCTTCCTCATCCCGTCCCAGGTGATCCTCACGAAGATACGGCCGAACCTCTGGCTTCCACCATTGGAGCTCGCATGGGGAATCATGACTGGTGAGTCACCCTTCGCCTGCTCCCTCCTCCCGCCTGCGCAGGCTGACGAATAGGTTTGATGGCTGCCACGCCGTCCATCCACGGCATGTACGCCCTGCGCTTCTTCATCGGCGTGTTCGAGGCGTCGTCATACCCGGGCATCATCAGCATCCTATGCAACTGGTAGTGAGTTGGCGCAACTCGCGCAACCGCCTAATGAGGTGGGAACAAGTGAGGAAGGTCACGAAGCTGACTTCCAGCACGCCGTCAGAGCTCGCCACGCGCATAGCCATCTTCGGCACATCGTACCCCGCTTCGTCGATGTTTGTCTCGTTCATGCAGGTCGCGATACAAGAGACCCTGGACGGAAGGCATGGAGTGCCGGGCTGGAAGTGGCTGTGAGTGGGACACAGAGATCCTACAAGTACTGCACTGACGCCAGGTTCATCTTCAACGCGATCATGACCGTCATCGTGGCCGCAGCCGGTTTCTTCCTCGTGAGTAATGCAAGGCGTTGCTGCGATGCGCCGTGTCTGATGCCAGATCCCCGACTCGCCAGGCCGGTCAAGGGTGTTCTGGATGACCGAGGCGGACGACGAGATCTCGCGGTCGCGGATGGACCACGTCAAGCGCCTGCCGCCGACTGTAAGTGTCGCTGATGCACAATGGAGAATGAGCTGACACCCCAGAAACTGAGCTGGCGCATTGTCCGCAAGACCTTCTCCAGTTGGGTCATCTACGTGTTCGGAGCCGCATACGCGTGAGTCGCCTCCTGACGCGTCCTTATACTGGACCGTTGCTGACCCCGCAGGCTCTGGAGCTGGACGCAGAACAGCAACACCTGGATCATCCTATTCCTCGTGAGCTGGCCTGGCAGCGACTGTAACCCCAGCTGACGACGCAGAAAGCACTGAAGAATGCGGACGGCACGAAGCGATTCAACGTCTCACAGATGAACGCCATCCCGATCGGCGGATACGCGTTGCAGATGATCGCGATGGTGGTGTTTGCGTGGTTGAGCTCGCGGACGGGCTGGCGCGCGACGTGGATCTGGATCCAGATGGTACGTCGGTTGGACCAAGATGACCTCGGTTGTCGCCTGAGCGAAGTGGGAGCTGACCCGCAGGGAATCACCGCTATCGGCCTCATCATCCTCACGATCTGGCCTCCGTCCTTCGGCGTCAAGATGGTCGGATACTTCTTGCTCTGGACGTCCAACGCCGCTGGCCCCATCCTCATTGTCAGCTCCCCATCCGTATCTCTGTACCGAGGACTGACCCGCAGGCATGGATGGCGGACTGGTGTCCGTCCCCTGAAGAACGCGCAATCGTCATCGGCATCGCCGTAACCTTTGTCTACGCCATCGACGCCTTTGCCAACAGTACGTCGCGCTGTCCTGCCATGCCAATTTGCAAGCTTTTCGTCGGGCCGTCACCCTCCGTCCTGCGTCGCTACACTCTTCCATCGCGAAATGCCTTCGCCGTCGCTGACAGCAGTCTTCATCTACCCCGCAAAGCAGGCGCCGCACTACAAGATCGGCTACAAGGCGGCTCTTGGTTTCTGCTTGGGCTCCATGGCGTTCACGGCGGTGTTCAAGGTTCTGGCAGAGAGGGAGAAGCGTAAGGCACGTGCGATAGAGGCGCTGCAGCGGGCGGGAGACGACCAGCGGGGAGATGCGGAGATGGAGGACATCGAGGAGAAGTAAGCGAGACACGATCGACAAGAGAGCAAGTAGACAGAACGCTGCATTTGTACATTGGCTGTGGGCAAACTTTGCATGGCATCGCCGTTGGGCGTCACATAGGTATCATTGCATCAAATGACATACCTCGAGGTAGAGCGTGGAGTGGCAGTAACCAGAGTATGTGAGTTTGAGCTCGACATGGCACCTCCGGCGAAACCGGCGGGCCGGTGCCAAGCCATTCGCCATCCCGGCTCATCGTCGACAGATCTCGCTATTGTCGCTTTCAACTTGCACTCGCATGACGCCATCGCATGTCACCATTAGCTGCGCGCTGGATCTCGAGCTCGTCATTCCTTATCGTCTACATGAGGCTCGCCCGCGTGTCGAGTGGAAGCTTCACTACACTGCCCGTCCAGTATCAAACCGCACGTCCGTCGATGGCGCAATGATCACGCGCAGTGTCGTCAGCCCGAGCAGTACCCTTTCTACCGCGGCCTAGCACGCACCTCTCGGCGTCTCGTTGGATATCACGCTCGGCGTTCTCGCCAGTGCATGTCCCTCGCGGTCTCGGCGTTCTGTTCCTCTCACATCGCATACGCTGCGCGGTGTAGCCGGAGAGCAGCCGTTGGCGGACGCTGACTGGATGTCTTGGCATCACTGGTGTTCGAAAACGCCCATGGTCGATGCGCCGCCAGGTCAAGCCTGGGCGACCGGCAAGTCAGTAAGACGTGACAGCGGGTGATCGCACACCATGGTGTTCATTGTGCCGATCTGTTCAAAGGGATGCGGCGTGTCCGGGGCGAATGATATATAGCGGATGTGGCATGGTGGACAATCCTTCTCCCCACTACTTCAGCCCTCGAAGTGACATAAATTGCGCACCAGCATCGCTATCCTTAGCACAATGGAGCAAGCCCCTACCAACCTTGAAAAGCATCGCACGCGGGACGAAGATGTCCAGGCGGTCAGGCCAATCGAAAGCGACGACGGACGAACTTCCACCGAAAAGGCCGAGGACGCATACACCACCTCGTCCGGCTCGCAGACACCGCTTGCCAAGGCCCTTGCGAGCAGGACGAAGCCATACGAGGGTGCCTCCGCCGGACCGATCACCGAAGCGCTCGCACATCATCTGCATATCCGCCGGCGACGCGTCGCTGATCTTGACGATGTGGCGACGCAGGAGTCGGTGTTCGACGGAGAGCTAGCTGAGCATTACAAGCCGAACTCGGCTTGGGAGGTGAGTTCTAGCACTTTGTGACTCTGTACGAGAGATGTCTCGGGGCATTTTGAGGGCGCGAGGACAATACTGACGGGCAGAACATTGGCTACTTTGACCCGTCTTTCCGCTGGACGTGGCGCGAAGAGCGCACTGCGCTGCGCAAGGTCGACTTCAAAATCTTCGCTTGGGTGTTGGTCATGTTCTTCGCACTGAGTACGTCTCCTCAACTCGGATCGACAAGGTGCAATTGAGGCTGAGACCAGACATGACCCGCTCAAACGTCACCAACGCGACGGCCGACTCGGACTTCTTCCGCGAATTGGGCATGAACCAGGGAGACTACAACGCGGGAATGACAATCTATCGCGTAGCCTTCTTGCTTGCTGAGCTTCCCTCGCAGATCATCTCCAAGCGGCTTGGACCGGATGTGTGGATCCCGATCCAGATCGTCGCGTTCAGCGTCATCTCTGCATCGCAGTTCTGGTTGTCTGGCCGAGCTTCGTTCCTGGCGATCCGGGCTTTGTTGTGAGTGGCTATGAACGCTGAAGGGAGTCGCCGCTGATGCGCAGAGCCATCTTCATGGGGTCAGTCGTGCGTTGTACCAGTGATCCAGGCTGACGTGACAGCGGTATCATTCCGGACGCCATTTTGGTGAGTGTGATGCTCTGGCAGCGTTGACACATGGCAGCGCTGACCGCCAGTACCTGAGCTACTGGTACACCCGCCACGACCTGAGTATCCGGCTGGCCATGTTCTTCTGCATGAACTTCCTCGCTGCGACCGTAACGAGTTTCGTTTCGGCCGGCACCATCGAGATGAGGTGAGCGCTATCCGTGTTTTTGCCTGGCGCGGGCCTGACGCGCAGCGGTCTCGCGGGCAAAGCGGGCTTCCGGTGGATGTTCATGGTCCAGGTGAATTGTCCCTGAGCCGGTGCAAGTGATTGCAGCTGACGGGCAGGGTCTCTTTACTCTAGTGATCGGAAGTACGCCGCCCTCCTCCGCACTCGTAAGAGGCACAGCTGACACCAGTCGCCTCGTTCTGGCTTGTACCTCCTGGACCTTCTCAGACAGCAAAGGGGTACCTTACCAACCACGACGCCAAGATCATCGTAAACAGAGTGATCAGGGACGACCCCGGGAAGGTGAGTCGCTGCAAAACCACTTTCCGCGCTCGTTCGCCCGAGCTGGATCTGACTCCAGGCCTCAATGCACAACCGCGAAGGCCTGACTCTCCGCGGAATATGGCAAGCCGCATGCGACTGGCATCTCTACCCCATGTACCTCATCTCCCTGCTGTTCAACCTCCCTACCGTGCCGGTCAACGCATACTTGCAGCTGTCATTCCGCCAGCTCGGGTTCTCCCGGATCCAGGCCAACTTGCTCGCGGCGCCTAACTCGTTTGCGTCGATCATCACCATCTTGCTGATCACGGTGTTGAGTGAGGCTGTCAACAATCGGTCGTTCGTTTGCATGCTTCAAAACGTGGTAAGTATCCCAACGCGGCTGTGTTGGACCGCAAATACACACGTGCAGTGAAGCAATCTGGCAGCCAAGTGGCTAACCGCAGTGGCTGCTGCCTTGCTTTATCGCGCTGGTCTCGACCGCTTTCACCCGATGGAGCCAATGGGCGATTGCGACCGTCTTGCTCAGGTAAGTTGCCTCCTTGGGCGCTCCCAACAGCGAGACGACGCATTCTGCGCGAAGACGGAGCTGACTCCAGCTACCCATGGGTCCACGCCATTCAGGTCTCATGGACGTCGCGAAACTCCGGCAGTGTCCGCACCCGAACTGGTGAGCCTCCTCGCGACCCAATTTGGACCAAAGCTTACGTCAGTGTCCGCCGCCTTGTACAATATGAGCATCCAGCTGAGCTCGTATGTTCCCCTACACCTCTTCGTCTTTGTCATTCGCTGTGATAGCCTCAGCCCGCTCTCGAGGCAAAGCTGACCCCAGGATCATCGGCTCAAACGTGTACCAAGCGTCTGATCGCCCGCGTTACCTTAAAGCCAACAAGGGTCTCATCGCCGTCATCGCATTCAACATCGTCCTGCTCTATCCCGGCACGTGGCTCTTCTACCGCTACCATAATCGCAAGAGGGAGGCGATCTGGAGTAAGATGAGCGGCGAGGAGAAGGCCGAGTATCTGCGGACGACGAAGGACACGGGCAACAAGCGTTTGGACTTCAGGTTCGACTTGTAAACGTCATGGGCATGCTGCTAGAACGTTGCTGGGCGATAAGTATGGTGTTACACTGATCCGCTTGCAATGCATAGACCGCCAGCTCCATTTACGCGTGCGCACAGCTCCTCCATCCAAGACACTTGTACAAAACACCCCTCGGGCCCGCGCCGAGCCTGCTGGCTACATTCAGCGCTCTCATCAGCGATCCTGTGGTGACCGACTCGCTCCCTGCCGGTGCGCGACGGTGCGAACTTGCTTCATCTCCGATGATCCCACGAATGACCCCCAGACCCATGAGCCTTACCCTTTCCCTTACTCTGCGTCGCCTGCTGGACAACTGGCGCCTTTCCATGCGCGGACATGCCGTGGCTTGATGTCGGGGTAGTCTCCAGCATTCGCGAGATCAAATCATGTCGCTCGGGCTGCTCATTAGTGGACCTCCACAGAAGATGCGCTACAACTCACAGCAGCTCCCGGCACATGATCTGCGGAATAGTAGTCGTAGGGCTGGGTCGACGGGGAGACGGTCTCTGAGACTGCTGTCGGGGAAGCGCCGCCGGCTTGAGACGTCATTTCATGCCAAATGAGAGGAAGTGTACCAGAATCCAGGTCTTTGGAGTTGTCCGCCAGTTGCATGGTATCTAGGCCTTGACTCAGAGCATCGAAGGGCTCCGAAAGACGGTAGGAGGCAGAGTTGGTGGTCGTACCCGGTCCCGCAATGAATTGAGCGCCAGTCGCAGACCTGGTGGTCACCTTGACGAAAAACGGTAGCAAATGTTCCCGTCCTTCCTCCGGCTCATGAACTGTGCCATCTGAACTAACAAATCTGCGACTCTGCTGGGCATAGGGATGATAGTCGTACTCGGCGCAAAATCTTTCGCTCGCCCGCAAGGCAGCTGAGCCCACGCCCAGCTCCCTTTCGGCAATCTTCGGCGTAACAGCGATGAGAAGCTCTGCCCTATCCACCGACAAGGCGCGCGCAATGCTGGACAGTCAGTCGTAGAACAGGCAGCATGAGTATCTCACTCCTCAGAGACTCACCTGGTGGCGTAGAAACCGAGGGGCCCGCGATCGAGTAACAGATTGGTGTACTTTCTCTCCGCCAATCTTCGCACCTTTCGGTAGGATTCCCGAGAGCTGTCGTAGTCGGCATTCTTCGCCACGCGCTTTTCGTGCTCTTCATAATCGTCCGCCGACCCCATGTACCAAGCATATCCCGCACAACTGCTGTGGATCTTGCCCACCATATCGTGAAGGCCATGTACGGTCGAGATCT
Source organism: Papiliotrema flavescens NRRL Y-50378 (assembly GCA_000442785.1). Lineage (NCBI taxonomy): Eukaryota > Fungi > Basidiomycota > Tremellomycetes > Tremellales > Rhynchogastremaceae > Papiliotrema > Papiliotrema flavescens. The sequence goes on from CAUG01000633.1 coordinate 16,915, forward strand.
TGACAGCGGTGTGATCCCAATCGCCGATGGACTCGCTGTGTGACGGTCCGGGGATAGTGCGATGTGTTGTACTCTGAGACCCGCTGGCTTTCACCTCCTTCAATGGTTCGTTCGTTTGTCGCTTTTTAGCGCTTTGAGAGTTGTCCGAGGGCTGGGGCCTGCGACTCGACTTCCCTTGCGAGGAAGCTCCGACCAAGCTCGCTGCTGTCTCTTTGAGCTTATCCCTGAGACCCATGTTGTTGTCAGTCAGCCCAATGGTCCCGGGCAAAGAACTCGACAGATCGTCAAGTGGACAGAGACACCACAGGGGAAAGATGCGTCGTCCACCCTGATCGCGATGGAGGGCGGCTTCCAATCCTTTTGGCTTCGGCAAGTGGCGTAAATCATGAAGGGATACGAAGGCCACCTTTGTCTAGCTGTCCGCCCGACCTGTCACGCTCCACCTAGACGGTGTGACCCACCTTTCTGCTGGATGGGCTGCGGAGGTCGTAGTCAGCTGTGGAGCCTGGGGGAGAATTTGCGAGAATTTGAGCCCTCGTTCATTACAGACGCCCCCTCACCGGGGCAGTGGCGCTTCCTACACCATACCGAAAGAGGATCGTGTGCAATTGTCCATGGGCGCGGGAAGTTCGGCATTACCCAGCCTTGAAACCGCTTGTTCAGGTGAGGTAGACTTTCGAGCACGGAGGCTTGGAACGTCCAGAGGGGCTGTATGAAGAGATGCGACTTCCGCGCCACATCGCCCAGCCAACGTCCAACGCTTGCCCTCCACGCGTCCGGGTATCATGAAGACGTACAAGTGAACGTTGTCGAATCATACGTCGTCTTGTCTGCGAGAAGCGTACTTTGTATCTGGAGCCAGGCCAGAAAGTATAGATCTCGCTCAGAAGCGACCTCGATCCCTCGTACGAACACCTTGCTCGGCGCACGGTAGCTCGCTTGTGGCCATGCCAGCAGTCGCCGCGCAACTTGCTGGCACGTAACGAGACGAACACCAAAAAGTGCCAGCGTAGAACTGCCCTCAGGACACCGGTGAGCAGCTGGAGCCGTTTGGTAAAGGCCGATGCGGATTACCGAGCGCGGACTCAAGCACTGACAGCGGATACTGTACGTGGGTACAGGCTTCTCTATAGGTGTATGGCAGTAACACAGCGCCACCTACGCCCTGAGACCTCTCACCGCGACGGGCAAAGCGGTTGGTAGGTGGGAGAGTGCCTGATTCAGTGCTCAATGTCACCCGTGCCATGACTGAGTACGGCAGAACGTTTGTACACAGTAGTCATGGGCCTCTGGGACGCCTGTTGTTGATTGCTTCGCATAAGTACTGGTCACTTTGGTCCTCTCCACCCTCGGCAGACCGGGGCGGATCATACACACCCGCTAACGTGGGATAACCAACATAGTCACTCCCCTGCGGACTGAAGCGGGACGTCGGCATGGGCAAAAGCGGATATTGGCTAGGCACGACAGGACTCGCCGTGGAGGCACCCGCTCCTCCGCTTGTAGGCCCGGTCTGATAATACGGCCACACGCCTGCATTTGCTGTTGCTGAAGTGTACGAAGCGTCAAAAGAGTACCTCCCGGGGATGGGGGCATCGCTTCCGACCAGTTCCCCGAACTCACCCACAACGTATTCACCCGGCAACGCACCTGATGTCTCGCTTTAGCTGGCTCTGTGCAAGTCCTGGTGGTGAGTGAAGGCCGGTGCTGGATGTGCTGGAACGTGGGCCGATCCGTGGTGTATGAGAGCTTTCGTGTGCGCAGTGATGAAACGAGTTCACCCAGAGAACCTCTAGGCCGTTTTTGTTTCGGGTACCGGCAGGCTTCCGTGGTAGTAAGGACTGCGGTACCAATTCAGACCGTCCGAAACAGGGCCAGTCGAAGAACCGGGACTTGAAGCCTCACCTGTCCGCGTAGTAGTCGGTGTCGGCGTACCCAGCGGTGTGGCTGAGCCTCGTCTCGCCCGGAAGCGCGCCACTGGTAAGGTCGCGGATCATGGAGACCCCCCTTGCAAGTGGTGCGCACCCCAGATATCCAGACCCTGAAATGCCGATGGTTGGCTCGGCGGCTTGATGGCTCAATGCCTTGAGGGATTGACGGCTCGACTGCTCTCCATGACCCAAAGTCATTCAAACAGGGGACAACAAGAAGTTGAAACGTCAACATTGAAGCGAAGCATCAAGACACGCGGAAGCATCAAGACATGCGGCAGCATCAAGACAGGGGGGGTGGGCAAAGTTGGTGACATCCGCTTTGCATTTGGTCGTTGTTCGAGGTGGCAAGGCGACGTTGAGTGAAGTTGGTGCACAATCTCGACTCTGACAGTTGTCCCAGCTCCTAGAAGTGAGCCGTCCCAGTTCAAAGACAGTTCCCCCTTGCAAGAAATGGGGTGGCGTGGAGCTGGGCCTCAGCCTAAAATGCTTCGAGGTCCCACTTGCAAGAGGGCCACTCTTTCAGCTGGGGCAAAGCACAGACCCTGCACAACTGCTGTGGACTTTGCATCCCATCCCGTGAACACCATATACGATCGATATGCTGGCAGCCGCGTGAGCCTGTTCGGCAATGGACTCGCTGTGCATTGATCCCTGAGTCGTGGACTCTTATCGTATTTGTCGTGGATGGGCCTTCGCCGATAGTTGTCGAAGCGCCTTTG
>CAUG01000636.1:0-10307 GCA_000442785.1 Papiliotrema flavescens NRRL Y-50378
TATGACAAGACCCAACATTCATGCTGTCGTACAAATGTCATAAGGGGTCCAGAATGGTATATAAGGCCAGCAGTTGTTCATGGAATCCCCCAGTGATGTATCAATGGTCTTCCTAGCAACAGTCAACCCCTCAGAAGTCCCTCCAGCCAAGTCCTCCCTCATAGTCAACAACTCCAGTCAACAACTCTAGTCAAGCCTTGCCCTGGTCATCTTGGTAACCAGCCAGTGACACTCCCCTGGGTTGGAACATGTACAACTCGGTTTGACTTGTTCAATCTTGAAGGCCTACCATAGGTATCACCTTGGTGGCTATCCATTTCAGGGCTCATTATCCCGCCTTTGGTTGGACCAACCCTTGCCAATTCTTTTTTTTAGGTCCCCACCCGTCCCTGACAAGTTGATTGGTTTTGTTGACTGAGGTTGTTGACTAGGAAGACAGTGGAGGGAGTGACTGTTGAAGGGAAGACTGACGAGGGGAGGACTGTTGATACATCACTGGGGGATTCTATAAACAAGTGCTGGCCTTAAGCAGCCTTTCAAAGGCCTAAGTGTTGCGTCCTGGTAGAGAGTCTTTGAGCTCCTTGTCACAAGACATGTAAAGGGTTTGCCAGCACATTCCGTGGCTGGGTACCCATGTATGTTATAGTCAGATCCTTTGATGTGATGGTCCCACCATCATGCAAGTGGCAGGATACCAACCTTTCAAGCAAGCTTTCTTGCAAGTGGTGCAAATGAGCAGCTTGTGCAGACAAGAGCAAATGATATTTGGCCTGTGTCTCCAAATCATTCCCCTTGCACTTCACTTCACTCTCACCAGACCTCCACGCCCATTTCACTTTCAGCTTTCAACAGTTGCCACCATGTCCCACATGGAACCTGGCAGGACAGCTACCTCAAAGCCTGATCAGTCCCGCAACAGCGATGGCAGTGTTGATGACACTGCCATATATGTGAAGTTCAGCTCAGTTGCCAATCAATCTTCGAGTGGCAGCGCTCCAGCATGGATTTCACGTGTCCAAGACTACATGGCCACTGTTCCAAGGGTTGTGAACATTCCTTCTTTTGTACTCACTGCTGAGCCGAAAGCAGCCACCACAGACTCAGAGGGAATGATGGCCCTGGACTTGCAGCATCTCAACCCCAACTGGGGTACACTTCTCTTCAACAGAGATGATGGACCCGTCCACGCTTATTACCCTTATGCAGGTCGGGCTGAGACCAGAAGCGCTTACATTTTTGCTGGAACTATCATTCCTCCCCACTCAACTCAACCTGCTTCATCACAAAAGGGCAGACAGGCTCTTCGAGCAGTATTCATCTCCCCACGCACTGCAAACACTTCCAAGGACTGGTTTGACCTCGTTGTCAATGCATCAGAGCGCATTGGATTGGCATGTCTGCAGAACAAACATTATCATGGTGCCAAGACCAATTTTGAAGACTGCCGAGGTTCTGTGCGTTTGTGGGCAATAAACTTTGCAAGTTATGCCTGCAGCATCCCTCAGAAGATACCAAGCAGAGATATCAATTGGCAATACAATGGCAACAAGAATACAGAGACTCTCAAAGAACTGGCTGCCCAATCACATCTCTGGTCCCAGGCAGACTGGCTTGCTTCTTCTATTGTGGTTTTTGGTCAGCCTGACAACATCACAGACAGTGCTGTGAATCAAGACTCAGGCACTCACTGATCAACCATCCTGGCATTGCCCAAAGCCATTCTTATTGCCAGCCCCTCTGTATCCTGCCTCTTTGCTTCAGTGACTTGCCTGCAACTTTGAATGTTCAGTCTGGATTTCCCTGAATCTGTTTACAGACTCTCTTGCGTCATGTGTATGCAAATCTGCAGTGTGAATGATTGAGGTCCTCAGGCTCATGTGGGGTTGGTACCGCAGATGGTCTTCATGCACACATGCCACTCAGGTCATGGCAGTCTTAGAGTGGTGTCAGGAGCGCAGCAGCCACTTGGGCTGCACCCTGCCAGCCCACATGTCTGTAACACATGTGCGAGAGCCTTGCGGGGAGTGTTGTGATCAATTGTTCTTGTTAGTCCACAGCACACACAGGGCTTTCTTGCCCATCCAAGGACATTGTAAGGGCATCAACAACTGTACGCATCACCTGTCGCAATCACTGGTTGCAGTGTAATCATTTCATCAGACACACCTTTCACCACAGGCTTCACAACGCTGGACAGGGGGCACAATGTCCCACTGACTGCACATACCAGGTCCTCAACTCTTCTGTCGCTTTGTACTTCAAGCGGAAGCCTCAACATATACCCATTTGTCTTCAGACATGACGCTCTCCAAGGACGAAATTGTCTCTGCAGAGAGCCAGTCCCTGTCGCACCCGCCCAATCACTCAGCGGTCCCACACAGCCAGTGGCTGTCCTCGGATCGAAGTATCGATGCCAGACTTCACACCTGGCTCGAATTGCAAGGCGCACATGTGCAAGCGGGTGCACGCGTCCTGAGCGTGCCGCCCGAGGTTCTCTACCCAGGCAACGCGGAATCGGGCACCACTAAGCGCATGTGTGTCCTGGTCATGGACCCCCGGAAGTCCGACGGCAGGCCCATCGTTGTCTGCAGCAGCGCAGAACCCATCTTACTCTTGCGAAGTGAGGAGAATGCCAGCGAGATCAGCGAAGTCCGCCTTGTTGGCGGGACAGCGCTTGCCCCGCTGAGTACGGACCCCAATGCGAGTCTCGCGGATGGCGCGAGTGCACAACGCGGCAGGGCGGTACTGCTTCAAGTGTTCCCCCGGGACCCGGCGGAGTCGGAGTTGCACGGCTTGTTCGTCGATCTGGACCGCATGATGCAAGGAACGACTGCGCTCGTGGACGCGGCGGGATCTCGAGACCCCGGAGACCAGCTCGATCTTCACCATTTTACGGCTTCGTGGGACGCGAGTCTGCACGGATACTGGAAAGACCGGTGGTCCAGCCCGATCCAGGGGAGCTGGGTGCATACGTTGGTTCCGAAGGTAACGAACGGGACGTACCTGGAGCGGGCTTTCGATTCGGCTGCCCGGCCTGATTGTCCCTCCCAGTGGCACATTCTGATCCGTGATGATGGGGTTGTTCCGTCGACCAGAGAGTGACTTGTGTCGGGCGTCGGAGACGCGCCCGGGAGGTTTCTGAAGGTGTGAGCGATCTTTGATTGCGGCGAGACTGTGCATAGGGCGTCCGAATATGCATCGAGTGGACTGTCGACTGTCGGGAGGCTTCTGCAGGTGTGAGCGACCTTTCATTGCGGGGAGACTGTGATCGGTCGTCCGAACAAGCATCGAGTGAACTGTCGAGCAGTGTCTGACTTCAGAGGCTGGAGCATCCGCGTGTACCCGGACCGGAGGCCGAAACCCGCAGACGGCAGTTGAGGGCGTCAGACGGCGCGGCCGAGCTTACGGTGCGTTGTGCGCACCATCAAGAGATGCCAACGAGGCACGCCCCCGGCCACACACGGGGACCGAGGCGAGTGGAACTGTCCCTCCAAGCGAGAGAATGGTGTCTGACAACGTTGCATACAATGCAAACTACCTACAAATCATCAGTCACGTCGCGCGACGCAACGCAACGCGTTTTGCCCGGCTCGACGGGACCCGCTTAAGCCGACGCCTTGGACGGGTCCGGGGTGAATCGGAGGTACGGGTAGACAGTCTTGACATTGTCCCCGAACAGCTCCTTGACCTTCTCGCCCTGCACCGACGGGTGGACAATGACATCGTCGCCCTTCTTCCAGTTCTGCCGTCAGCGCGTGGCTCTCGACCACATTTCGCCTCATTCCACTGAGGCACCGCGCAACTCACGGCCGGCGTGGTGATCTTGTGCTTGTCACCGAGCTGCAAGGAGTCGATTACGCGGAGCAGTTCCGGGAAATTCCTGCCAGTGCTCGCTGGATAGGCGAGGGTGAGACGAATGGTTGCGGTCGGGTCGACTGCGGGTCAGCATGAAGAAGTGGAAGAAGTAGTTGTGGCGGTGAAAATTCGCCACTTCTTCGACGCGTCACGCCGCTACTTTTCGATTGACTCACTAACAAACACCGTCCTGACGGTGAACGGAATGCCCTTCTTGTCGACGTTGGTCTTGTCCAGGCCGTCCAGCATGCCGTAGAGCTCGGAGACCTTTCGGTCCTCGTCGGCGATGATGGGGAAATCAACCTCGGGACCGTTGGGCTGGAGGCCGTTGATGTCCTTGATCCAGCCGGCGTGGGAGTCCACGTTGTTGGCGGAGAGGCCAATCAGCTTGACGCCTCGCGATTGGAAGTCGGCGTAGGAGAGGGCGACGGCCGAGAGCTCGGTGGTGCAGACCGGGGTCTGGGGTCAGCGCTGCGCGGAGCGGCCATTCGTGGTCCTAGCTGCCCGTCTGCGCTGCACTACTGGTGCAGGTGCAAGCTCCCGCGCAGCAAGAGACAGCGATTGATCGTGCGCTTCGGACCAAGATGTAGGCGTTCGGCCGATCGGTGATGATGGGACGTAGAGGGCGAAGCTGAACTCACGTAGTCGTCCGGGTGCGAGAAGAGAATGACCCAAGAGTCCTTGATGAACTCATGGAACTACGGTCAGTCGCGCACGACCACGTTGATGCGGTGATGAGGCTCACTTCGATCGGGCCCTTCGAGGTCTCAGCCTGGCTGTCAGTGCCGCACGATGTGATGTCTCGCCTGGCCGCTCACCTTGAAGTTGGGAGCCTTGTCACCGAGTCGGAGAGCCATTTTGATGCTGTCTTAGTGTTATTAGGTGAGAGGTGAGGTGAAAGGGATGTTGGACGAGATGATGATGCATGCGGGCTGTTATTTACGGTCGCATGGACGCATCGGGGATGGTGAGCTCATCATCACGCAAGATGTCGATCACGACATTGTATTCCCAAAAACGCACAAACAGTTGGTAATCATGTACGTTTCAGGTTTGATTCCGCGCTTGGCATGCCGGATCGCCGGCTGGAGCCCCACAACAGGTCTCTCACGGTGTTTGCTGCATGGTGCCTTATCGGCTACTCGATTCATGTCGAGATGGCCATTTCGCCACCCACTGTACCTTAGATGCGCCGGTGGAGGGACGCCACTTGTTTCACGATAATTTTGTGCAACAATCAACCTCCAGCAACCTCTTTTGTCCCCATCCCTCTCGCATATCAAGCATCCAACAAACACGCAAGAGACACTCACCGCGTCAGGCCGATCCCACGGCTCCACTTGTATCCCCTCGTCCTGTTCGACCTTTGTCGAATTGCCCTGGGAGGAGCGACGAGGCCTGTATACCCAGTCCTTGCACGTTTCGACCGCGCTCGCAAAGGAGCGTGAGACGAGGCAGGGACATTCGAGAAGGTGCCATCGAGGAGTCCAGGTCCTCGAAGACGTACAAGTACGTCGATCTCTGCCTGCGCAATGTCCACTCTATCCCCTCAGTTAAGCAGCCCCACATACACTACTCCGACCACCCACCCCTTAATCAATCATCACACCCGCCGATCCTAGAATCTGATAGCAGTCGCCGTTGACCATGTCGTCATCTGTCCTTGGCTTGTCACCTGCAGCCCCAGAGTACCGTCCACTGCACGGAACCATCGGTCAACCCCTCTCACAACCTCTTAGCCCTTACTCGCCCTCGCACGATTTACACACCCCCTCCTCGCCCGGCGACTACCCCTCATACGGCACCTCGCAGCCTAGAACTCCCGTGACAGGCAACGCTGCCAACGTCGAGCTGGAAGTCTCGGATTTGCTTGCGCGCGCGACAAAGCAGGCCGCGGACAAGAAGGCGACGAACACGGCCGCGACGGGCGAAGCCCACCTCAGCTCGTATATGAAAGCCATGGAGGCGTTGAAGCTCGACCAAGGACTGGCGTACAGTCCCGTCCGGACCTCGGCGCTCTCACCTGCGATAGTCTCCACATCCGTGCATGCGCCGACATTGGCATTCGGCCCGGGAGTCATTGGCCAGGGGCTTGCATCAGCACCGCTGCGCTCGACCATGGAGGATATATGGGCCGATCCCGCTCACTCGACCGGACGGGCAGGCAAAGACCAGCCAGCGCCTATCGGTACTCGATCCGCGTTCGCCCCCTTCGATTCTAGTCTCCTTGGCCCGACCTACGCCAAATCCCATCCGGGACATATCGGTGCCGATGTGGCCGATGCCGTGCGGGAACACCTAAATGCTTTGAACAAACTCCTTGGCGGTGTCAGCGGCAATGGAGACGAGTATGATCGTCTGCGCAAGGAGGTGGAAGTTTTGCGGACTGCGAATGCAAAGATGGAGTGCGAGAAGGCGGAACTCCAGGAGTTGCTGGATCAGCGCGACAACAGGGTGCGTGTGATTGCTCTTGCGAACTGAAGGTCGGCGTTAAGCTGACAACAGCTGGCGGTAGGACGCTTTGTAGCTGTGTTAATCGACGGGGACCGTTTGAATGTGAGCTTCCTCCATCAGGCGTTCTTCAACCGCGGCCGAGCTCATGAGCAGTTCGAAGACACATTCCTGCAGGCAGGCTGGCAAGGCGGCCTTGAGGCGGCGCAAGCAGTCATTCAGGCCGTCAATGAGGCTTGCCCCATGACGTCGCGTATGCTGGTACAGGTCTTCATCAACAAGTCGGGCTTGCAGACTAGCCTGGTCAAGGTGAGCACGGCCAGAGGCGCCCCTCGATGTACGCCCTGACGCTCAGGCTGGCTCAGTCCCCTCGGTAGCTGTCTTCGATTCGTTCCTTGCTGGCTTCACGGCAGAGGGCGACCTCATCAGCAGTGAGTCGATCTGACTTGCTCATTCGTCGAGGTCGTTGCTCATATGCAGTCGTCGACGTAGGCACGCGTAAGGATGCCTGTCAAGTCAAAGTACAAGGTGTGTCTTCCGCTAGCATCAGCCGAGTGCGGCTAATGAGGAAGGCTTCCTTGATCTGTATACTAGCAACGGACAATGCGAGGCAGTAGTGTTAAGCGAGGGCATGGTGGAGATGGAGATCTCGAGGTTCGCTTACTTCACGCTCCGCATACAACGATGGCATCTAACGCGTAGTCCAAGCCACCTCGTCCCGCCCATTTCGTTTCTCACGGCCTCTGAGCATCCCGGCGAGTCCGCCCAGCTCATATACGTGCCCGACCTGTTCCGCCTCGCAGCAAACAACGTCACTACAACGGCACCCCTCCAATCATTTTCCGCAGCCCTACAATCAGTACCGACTCCATCGCACCGCGACGTCCCTGAAAACCCCCACTCGCCCGTCAGCGAAGCCAGCGTCGCGAGTTTGGTTCCCACGAAATCATCCTCGGGCGACAGTGTCGAGGTGATCGAGTGGGAGAGCGTCAACAAGCCGTCAAGGACGACGGGCAAGGCGGCCAAGAAACCGCTCCGCAAGGAGACGTCCTCCGCGAAGCAGGAAAGTGGGGAGAAGGCGTTGAGCGGAATGAAGCTCGATAAGGTGGATGCGGACGAGTGGGTGGAGGCAGGGAAGGCGAAAGTCGGAAAGAGGTGGAAGGGCAAGGGAGGGAAGCAGGTCACTTCTGTGCGGACCTTGAACCCCCGGCCCTGCCATACGTGAGTCGAAGACCGTCACGTATCACCCCGACAACGACCTACGGAAACTGCAGTCGGGACGTATGCTGAGACCAGGTATTATCTCAGTCCATGGGGCTGTAGGGCCAAGGACGACTGCGGATACTCACATGAGTACGGTACGTGCTGTCCGTCTGAACGTGTGCTCCGTCCTCTGACGAACAGATCTCACCGACGCGCAGTCGGAGGAGCTCGGGCGGCTAGCCAAGGAGATCATCTGCCCGTACATCCGGAGCAACAAGTGTGAGTTGCGGCGCGCAACCACAAAATCTCCGGGTGAGCTGACGTGCAGGCCATTTCTCCGAGGAAGAGTGCGTGTATGGCCACAGGTGCCCGCGCGGCGCGGCGTGTACCTTGTGAGTGTTGTTCGGCTGAACAGTGACTGCTGGGTGCGAGGCTGAAGATAGTGGGGACACGTGCCGATTCAGCGTACTTCGTGGAGCGCACGATGAGTGAGCCACGGTGGCGTCTCGTCGAATTAGTAACAGCACTTAGCGGAGGCGGCGAGTGTGCATAGTAGAATGGGACCTGCGGGTGGGGCGCAGTGGATACCCTAGTTCTGGATTCGGTTCTGATCGATCCGTAACTCCTAGTAGTCTCAGTAGTTGATGCTTGACGATCGTGATGAATCATTGATGCGCAACCATGACAGTCCGGGGGCATCGGTGAAGCGCAATGGTCCGCGTAAGGGCGATTGCGGTACTACATGCGTAAGTTTTCGGCCCAAAAGTCCAGCCAAAGTCGACAGCGAAACTAACTGCTATCGCTACTAGTGTATCCAGCCCGCCTAGGGCACTAGCCACCATTGACCCGTAGCAACCGAGCACCTTGAAACGGCGGCAGCTCGTCCTGCCGCTCCAAATCGATGAGATTGTCCAAGAACGTGCAAATTTTGCCTGCAGACCAATTTCTTCATGTCAACATGCATAGTGGTCGAGCCCTTGGACACTCGAGCTGTAATCAACAGGTATGCTAGTTGAAAACTGTTGGACCCATAATGATCCAGCACATTGTCAAAAGCGCCAGTGATTTGTGAACCTCCCTCTCCTCTTTGAGTTTGCAGAGTCTCCCTTGAACCATCTACTCAACATCACTTGTTAAAATCACTACTGTGTGCGCTGAAATTCCAACAGATGACTTGGATGGACTTCAACTCCTACTTGACCAATTTTGGTGTACTGCATATACACATTGTAAGCTTGACAACCTGGCCGCCTGGATTGCGGCAGTTGAACAGATTTGCCCAAAGTGGATTGGATGGAAGCAGCCGGCTTTGAATCATTGGGCCTGACCAGTGTGGTCTGCAAACGGCCACTGTCAAACAGCAGTTGTAAGTCCTGGCACTTCAAGTCTACAAATTTTGCCCAAGGACTTGTAAATCCGTTCCTGCAGACCAATCTTCTCATTCCAGCATGTATATTGGTAAACTCATTAGAAATTCAAGTAACAAGTCCAGGTATGAAGGATGAAACTGAGGGAGGAGGGTGCATGTGCACAATGCCTTGGTCACTGATGAATGCAGAGGAGTAGAGGTAGAGGCGTCGCTCATGAGCAGAGACATTGGAAGAGAATGTCATGCTGCATTGTGGTTCCCCCACACCTTAGATGGCTGCTCGGCTTGGCGGTTGGCCTCCTGCTCCCAAGCGCTCCACCAGCTCTCTTCCCATGCTGCATTGATGTCTTGCCAATCCGTCTGCAGTGGAATATGCTGTTGTTGGTTTGCACCTGGCGCTTTGGTTTCTGATCCTACGGGACAATCTGCCACCAAAGGCGATGAGCGTAAGAGACCTGTCAGCCAACTGATTGCGCTCTTTACTGGCTGGTTCATTCTATGTCCAGACCTGTCAAAGAAGCCAAGGGTGAGAGGCCGGACAATCAGGCCATGCGTGAAACCAGAGGTATTTGCGTTCCAGAAGCTGATTGGAATCCCGCTCAGCACAGGAAAATCTTGGAGACGGCTGCGACTGTTGGGCTCCACCATAAAAGTTCTTGCTAATTCATTGAAAACCCCAGTCTGGCAGTTGGGATCATCTGCATTGGTTATAAATGCAAATAATCCCCTGCAGCAGTAGGACTCTGAAATTGTTGATGGGCTTAGCTCTGCCGCTGAAGCATGCATGAAGCATGGCCCTGAAAATGCGTTGAATTGTCTTGATGCAAGGCAGAGCGCAAAAGCGTCTTGCCCAGACATATCACTGGGCGTATCCACAGATAGTGTGCCCTCCACCTCAAGGTTGAAGTGCTTGGAGGAACTTGAAGTGTCCATCTGGGGTGTGTACGGCAAGAGCTGGTAACTGTGATTGGGGAACAGGTGACCAGGCCAGGCAGTGAAGGAGCACACATCCAGCAGCTGCACACTTGAATGATAGCATATATACTACTCTGATCAGTCGCTCTGGCCCCTTGAAATTGACACCACACTTGGGGTAGTGTTACAAAGGAGTGCTGCAAGATAGTGTCAGAGAATGTGGGTGGAGTGGAGGTCAATGAAGTCACACTGAGGTACCACGGAGCTGCGTGAACTGGTTTGTCAGATGGAGCTAATGACTGCTCCTGTGGATGCCTCCATGTTGAGCACAAAGGGCCTGAAGACCTGAGGAGAAATGACATGATGCAACCCTTCAGAAGGTGGAGCAATGTACAACAAGGGGCCAAGCCTGATACCAAAAATGATTGGATCTCCACCTGTGATGCCTTGAAGGTGGAGGGGTGCTGTCACAATGTTAGGAACTAGGTGTCAGAAGCGTGGTGTAGCCTATCCT
>CAUG01000638.1:8703-18762 GCA_000442785.1 Papiliotrema flavescens NRRL Y-50378
GTGAGAAGAGGCTGGATAGATGGCCTGTCACATCAAGGACATTGAGGACGTTCAGCACATGATACTTTTTGGGCTTCGCTTGCATGGGCGTGAGATACATAGACTTAGACATCGCTATCCTATCGCCGTCGTTTCTGCCAGTGACCCGCGGGCCAGGAGGGCCGACGGTCAAACAGTCAGCTACTCCCATGAAGACCGGGACAACTTGCCGGCTGCATGCATGAGGTATCGCCTGAGCGGCTGTCATGACTGGTCGGCTCCTCGACGTGCGAAAGCACGTGCGGGTGTATAGTGTGGGACTAGGATTTAAGTCTAAATCAAGCCTCTCCGCTTCGAGCTTCCGTCATGCTCCGGCGCCAAGCGCTAGTTGCCCTTGGTCCGCCTAGCCCCCCGCAGCACGTAACGCACGCGGGGAGCAACACGCCCTTGCGTCCTCATGCACATGTATCTTCCTTATACCGCTACCACGCCGTCGACAGTGCAGATTCTCTCGATAAATATCTCATGAGCGGCACCTCTGGCTGGAATCACAAGGGCTCCATTGGATGGTGCAACTACACCGGCATGGACGATGTACGTCGTATCGGCCTGTCTTCTTGGCTGATGTCGCTGCTGCCTCTTGGCTCCTTTTCATTCGCCGTCTGGTCTGCTTTACCCCTCCTTCATCTCGTCCTCACTGCTGAGCACCGGCGTCGTATCCTGCATTCGCTGACGGCAGGTCGTCGTACAGGTAAACCAGGCGGTGACGGTCGAGTTTGCTGGAGGGAAACCGCCCTTCTACTTGCGACGACTGTGAGTAGATAGCTCACATCTCCTCTCCTCTGACTTTCCCAGTATGCGCTCTTCACTCCATCTCGCCGATCCTCTGTGCTGCCTTTCTCCTGCATGACTGACAGACAGAGACGATAATGGGATCGAAAGGCAGGTACGTCCTCGCAGACCTTTACTGGCACACAGACACACCTCCACCTCGTCCAAGCAGTCCTGAGCATGCCAAGCCGTTCCTCACTCGGCCCGCCGGGTCCAGGAGACTCGCCCTCGGTCTAGCGGCTCCGCAGTCGCCTCCACGGACACCCGCCGTCACATCCCTCCGCAACTGCGCAGCACAAGCAGGACCACAGGCTCTTATTAGAGCTGACGAGAGTGCATGGCAACAGAGATCAATCACCACCACATCTCTAATCCGCTCACCACATCGACCTTCACCTGGACCGTCGAACACCCGCATATCATCTGGACGGGGTACGCAAACGGCACGGTCGCCAAATTGACATACGGTAATCCTGGAGATTCAACACTGTTCGTCGTGATGGAGCAGAGCGACGCAAATTCGTCTGCACCGTGGGACGGCCCGACGAAGTTTTAGACCAGCCCGAGATATGTGATTGGGAGTGAGCCGTACGCGGAGCCGAGGAGCCAGTGAGTCCGCCTGCAGAGATCGATGGGACATATATCATGTGTCTGCGCCAGCGCCTGTTTGATGAACACTAGAAAAGAGAGCAGACTCGGAGGGCGTGGATGTAGGCATGACGTGACACGATGCTGGTGCCGAGGGTCATCGACGCTGACAGCAGACACAAGCCTTGGATCATGTTCGGCGTCGTCGCCTTCATCCTCGCCGGACTGCTGATCGCCATCCTCATCGGCAGGAGGAAGCGCGTGAAGCGACTCGACGTGGGCGGGGGAGCAGAGGCAGGAGAGCGCGACCGGCTGATATCGGCGCCGAGTCAAACACCGAGGGACACCTCGGTCTGAGCGTATGCCTTCAAGTTGTGCTGGAGATTGGAGGGGAGAACACGGGGATCATGTTGTACGTCCATGCAGGTCATGCGAAATGCAGTGCCGATATATTCGCTACATGTCGAGATTCCTCCCGTTCTCTGCCGATGCGTGTTGGTAGACCGAGAATCCGACGCTTCCGCCTCTCTGTGCATCACCGCCGCTGCTTGCCCAGCAGCACGACAGGTACCAGCAGCGCCGCGCCGAGTGCGCAACAGGCCTGTACGTCAGCACATCAGGCCGGGCGATATTCACTCCTCAGCAGCAGTCGTGCAACGATCACTCACCCCCGCAACCAGGAACAGCTTCTCCGGCTTGCCAATCTCAACCAGCAGCGCATACAACCCTCCAAGGAGTAAGGGCGACAACAGCCGGGCCGCGTTCCACACCATGTCCAGCGCCGCGAGCGCCTGGCCTGCAGGTTAGCTCGAGCCTATTCGAAACCGCCGTGAATGCAGTGTTAGGTCGCAGACTCACTGTCCTGGTCGGGCGGGACGAGACTGGTGAATACCGACTTGAAGGTCGGGTTGTCGCCTGCGCCCAGCGCGAGAAAGGCGTAGCCTGCGAGTCAATCCCACGCTCAGCCGCGAACCCACGGCGCTCACTGATCAATGCCTGCTTGGGCGTCTTTGACAGCGATACGAGAATGAGAGCGACCGCGTCAAAGCAGCACGACACGAAGCACAAGATGACCTGCTATCAGCGGATGCTACTTTGCGACGATCCCGAGCGCACATCGAAATGGTTCGCCTCGCTCTTCTCCTCTCGCTCCCGGTAGCTCTGCCTCTGCAGCAGCCGCGTGCGCTCCGTGGGCGAGGCTTTGCTCCTGTGGACTTGGTACCGGTGGTACAGTGCCCGACCGCCTTTCTGTATGAACGGGAAGATGAGGATGAGGTAGACGAAGCGGGAGAAGGTGAGGTATGCCAGGACCCAGCCGTTCTGCCGTCAGCGGACCAGCCTTGGTGATCTCTTGGGCAAAGGTAGATCCACACCTCCTCGGGCTGAAAGTTGAACTTGTCGGACAGGTACAGCAGAGAAGCGGTAGCGATGAAGACGGTCTGAATGTCAGCGATACTCTGAGCTGCTGCACCCGTTCCCGTGCTCGTCTGAGCCGGTACAACGGTCCCGTGCGGCACCCGCACCGCCTCGACTCCCAAAAGCCGAGCCGTTAGACTCACCCCGATAGTCGTCGACAGCAAGCTGACAGTGACCAAGAACAGCCTCCACTCGATCCTCCCCGTCTCCTTGCTCCTATACGGCGCCAACAACCCCAGCGGCTTCACCGGCGCGACAACAGTCTCCATCGTCTGCTCCACCGCTTCTCGCAGCCCTCCTTCTTCATCCTCGTCATCTTCTCCGCCGTCGTTTGACCCCTCGTCACCTGACCCCTCGGACTTGTCGTCGTCTTTGTCCTGCACCGTTTCGGGGATTGAGACGGCCGCGTAAAGCGAAGCGAGGAGTTGCGAGCCAAGCGCGATGAAGTACGGCAGGAGGGTGATTGTAGAGTAGCGGGAGCCTAAAGCGGAGATGACTGAGATCAGTCCATGCAAGCGTTCAAGCACAAGGCGCGCGTCGATGGTGGCCAGTTGAGCTCACCATATCCCAGTCCAGGACCCAGTAGACTGACCGCCTCGAGCGTGGAGAAGAAGCGTGTACTGACAGTCAGTTCGGAAGCACTCTAGCAGGGACAGACACGAGTCGGTGACAGACGAGCGAATGATCGACGCTGATGAACTTACCGTTGCTGCTCGTTGGCGACGTCGGTGACTGACAGGGCGGGGATGAATATGGCTTTGGTCGAGGCCGAGATGAAGATACCGTTCAATGCGAGCAGAACCCACGCCAGCGTCTAATCGTTAGCTACGCACAGCGAGATCGTGTATCGCGTGAGCAACTTGCCGTATTCTTAGCCACGTCTAGAGAGTCAGCAAGGGCACGCTTCTAGTTGATCCTCGCGCCCAACTCACAGGCGGTCGTCATCGACACCGTTGCGACAGTCGCGAGCAAAGGCAGGATCCACAGCAAGGGCCTCCGTCCGTACCGATCCGCCAATCTCTGCACATACGATGTCGAGAAGAAGGCTGCATATCAGCTCTGCCCATCCACTGCCTCATCGAGCCAGACTCACAGACGATGCCGTCCGCGACAGCCAGAGCCGTCATCACACTCGCGGTGAGAGCGCCGACGCTCGGGTCCCGGCAGAACTCATCATCCGCACTGGATGGCATGTCGTGATGTTGCCGTTGACTCTGCACGCGGCACATGAGGGTACGCTGGCATGAGCATGGTTCATCTGAGGCACAAAATGTGGTGAGCTCACGACGATGAACAGCGCCGTCGCCGCCGTGACCGATGGACCGAGGGTGCATAAAAACGTGAACGGCAGTAGTCTGATGACCACTGTCCTGCCCTTCCGAGCGGACGCTGAAGAGACTGATGAAGGCATGGTCAAGGTAAAGTACGAGTCGTCGTCGACTGGAAAATCCGGCATCTGAACATGACCGTCGTCCTTGTTGATTCCCCGACGTCATCGCAGGACAGGACCTCATTCGACTCGTTGTCTCTTCTCCGACCCATGGCTTGAGTGACATGCGCTTGCCTGAAGTAGAAGGACGCGGGACTCAGCTTGCCGGCCAACTCGCTCATTCGATGCATGGTATCCAGATCAGCGTTCAAAGGTCGGAGGCGTAGCTGGCGGCAGCCAGATCGCGCAACCCTTCCTTCGAGCCCCAGAAAGATGTACGGAACGACACTCAATCCACAAATATGTCAGGCAACGCCGCCTTTGCACTGTCACCCCATGAACGTGTCTGGATGCCTGTCCTTTCCCGCCTTCTGATTCATGGCTGTCGCGCCCTTCTCAGTCGGCCAACGTGTTCACTCTCACTGATCGGGAATATTAATCCGGGTCGAGCCAAGAAAAAGACCAGATGCGCTTCTGCCTTAACTTCACTTTCACCTTCACTATCAGGACCCACGCATTGATACATGCAAAAAGCAGCAGCTATGTCGGGCGAACCAACGCTACGCCGGCTTGACTTCTCGAACAGTGAGCGCCATGCAAGCCTACCAGTGATACAGTCGGAGCGAGCAGCTGATAGCCAGAGCACGATTACGATTCTGCCATCGATGTCATGGTCCAAAGCTTCGCCTTCCGTACGTCCTCTCTCGACGTAAGCAGTACACCTGCGGCACGCAGCGCGACTGACACTAGTGCCGACCTGGTCGTATCTCTATCGCCCAGGCGACACGTCGGCAGCAGAAGCACGTGTCAAATACTACCTGCACGCCGTAGCGGAGCTGGGCGAGATATGGGCTTTCGAAGACGTCTCACCGGGTTCGGGCTCGGTCATGCAAAGTGTCATTGGCTTCACACCGCCGGGCAAGATATATAGCGATGCGTGAGTGGCTCCGGTGCACGGCGGACTCATGGCTACAGGGAGATCATCCCTGCGGATGACAACGACTGACCACAGCTCGACGGTAGGCAGGGACCAACGAGCAGTGGACGAGGCTCTCGGAGATAGCTTCAAGCCTTCGCCAAGTGTCCCTTCGACCCTCGAATGGGCGCGGGAAGGCTTCGACGCGGCAGCTGCTCTTGCGTCCAGCTGGAAGATCACGCTGCTCGGGACGATACCCTCGGCAGCGGGCCAGGGTCTCGGCTCGAAGATGTCTCAGCTCGTGGTGGATCGCGCGGCAGAGCATGGCGAGGGTGTATGGGTATGGACGACGTATGAGCCACGGGTGAGTCTTGCGCTGGTCGCCGTGCGCCGGAGCAGCGAGTAGTCTCTGCCTGGGAGTATCGCGATCGGCTGATCGGGCAGATACGGTTCTACGAACGGCTGGGACTTCAAAAGGTGCAGATCTCGCGGACTGTGAACGCCTTGGGCGAGGCGGCCATGGAGTATGCCTTGTACAAGCGACCGTCGTTGGCGCAACGCTCAAGTGAAGCACAGGATGCCTCCCGCGAAACGTGAGGCAAAGCAACAGCCCGGGGACTGGAGTACCTCGCGGGACCGGGTGGAAAACAAGATGCACCGTCCGACACATGACCAGCAACCATGGATAGAAATACAGGATCAAAAGTCAGGATTATCCACATGCATGAAGTCTTTCTCAGTATCGCATTCAAATGACATATCAGCCCGCGTTCCGACGATCTGCGGTGCAAAGCGCTTCGGTCTTCGCGCATCAGCTGGGTCTGCAGCTGCAGTTGCAGGTGACAACACAGCGGGAGCAGCCCGAGTCCGTTCGCGCCTGCCCGTTACTGGGTTCCAGTTGCATTGGCTGCAGACTGGGTGCTGACGGCCCCGGCTGGTAGCCGCTGTTTCCCGGCAAGTCTCTTGGTGATATGGCTACGACTGAATCGCTTCTCGCTTTGGAGAAATCAATGGGCGTCGTCTGAAACTTATGTAACAAAACCGGGGGTCCGGAAGGTGTACTGGCACCATTGTTTGTGGATGTGGGTTGCCAGTCCCATGCCTGCGTCGACTCGCTGGTCTGAACCGGATCCTGCTCGTCAGCGAAGGGGCGTTTGAAATCGGCTTCGAAGAGTGCTCGTGCGGGCATGATACGGACACCTTGGTGCGCGTTTCCAGCGACATCACTCTGCCAGACCAGTGGATTGTTGGAGTTTCCAGAGCTGGACGGATTGTTGTTGGACATGTTTTGGATCGTGGATGCTGCGAGCTGAGGTGGACAGTACGAGTGATACAATCGAGGAGGGCATGTGCACCCCTGATATACCTGGACACCTGACCAAGTTTCCCCTTCGCCATCCGTTCATTTTCATTTCTTTCACACTGATGCGAGTGGTCAATCGCTTCTAGCGCCTTGCTTGCCCTTTCAATGCTCCACCGCACCGATTGCACACAAAGGGAAGACCAGCTCCAAGGCCACGCTAAGTCACTCTTTACACTACCCTACAGATTTCTGCGACGCATAGTCGCGCTCCACTGGTTTTCCGAAAACCACACGCCAAGGCCATGACATCGCCAAGCCCAGGCCCTTTTCGAACTCTCCAGAACTGTCTTGCGTTCAGAAGTTGTGTACTTCGTCTGCACCCAGCCCCTGGATCTGGGTGGACTCTGCGGTACTGGGCCCTTCGGTAGTCCTTCGAACACGCGCCACGGTGGACCGGTCGTGTGCCGCATTTCCTCCCCGTGGTGCATCGTTGGCCGCTTCTCCTGAATGTCGTTTCTTCGCTCCTGCGCTGGTTGGAGGAGCGCTCCACCTTCTCAGAAGTCCACTGCACCACCTCGGCCGGCAGCGAATGGGGGGCTCAGCAAGAGGGGAATGTCATGGTTTGTGGGAGGCTTGACAGGTTTGCGATGTGCCACGCCGCCGCCTCATAAGGTGTCACTACGAAAGAGCTTAACGAGAAGGTCTTTCCAAATGATAAGGTCTTTTCAGACTCCAAGTCTTCACAGAGGGGACAATGATGCACAGTCAGTCATGGTTGCACGTACAGTAAGGCCATTGCAAAAGAATCAACTCGTACTCCCGAGAAGCCATTTGCAGCCCGTGAACTTCTGTGCCCGAAGGAGGGCTTTGCAAGTGCTGTACTGATGGCACAAAGCCCGCTGCAACGTTGCCTGAAACGAACTCCCCAATCCATCATGCATGTCACTCCATGATGGAAGTCGTACGGGTGTTTACCCGGCTCGAGAGGCTCGAGACTGCCTGCATCGAACCCGCCATGTGAGTGATCCGAGGTCTTCCAACCTCACATGGACGTACAACAACTGCATTTGCCACTCCCGCGGCCTGTCGCATTGATGGCCGACGCGGGGTTCGTGCCGCTTGCGCTGCCTCCGTTGGAGCCAGACAAGGAAAGGCTGCCAGATGTGGATGTGGCCTCACTCTTTCTGCGGGACGGATCATCGCGGTGGTATTGGACGTGCACCAGAGCTGTTGCTCAGCGAATGTCAGTGGAAATTCATGGCTGGCGGACTTGGTATCAATGGAGCTGATCTGGCACTCACGTCACATGAGTGAGGGTCTGGGGTTGGCATGATTCTGTGTTGTCTCGCGCGTGTGCTGGTATGCGAGGCGCAGTGCGTGAGCGAGAGTTCCAATAGCAATGGCGAGTGCCTAAAATAAACGACGTCTTTTGTAAAAATATGAGTGGCCTTCCTTTGCCTTGACCCTGGAAACGTTTGAACAAGTGGAGTCATCGCCGCTCTTGTGACAGGTTGTGTGGAGCTTTGCCTTGTCATGAGGCGGCAATGAGTTTTGCTCAAGCGCTTCTAGTGTGAGCACAGGGGCGGTTAAGCTGTGGGCCCCCTCGCGTGCCGTCTTCCTGGACAAGGTGCACCGATGGACAGCCTTCACCAACTGTCATGATCTAGCTTCCGAGAACTTGTGTCCGACTGAACGACGCAGCTTCTTGGCACATCGCGATCATCAGTACTAGCTCATCCACCGATTGTCTAAGCGGCGTCGAGTCACGCGCCGCCAGCACTAAGAAAGTGTACAAGTGAACGAACGCGGATCGCTCATTCAGGATCCCAGATCATAAGCCAGCGGTTGCAATCAGCTGCAGGCTAGTAGCACCCATGCTTCGCGTAGAACAAGCGCCCCTTCACAGCTGCATTACACATATAAGGGGATGACATTCACAAACTGATCATCGTCGTTGGCAGTTCTGGTTGACACACGAACACGTGTACCGCTCACATCAGCGAACAGCAGTTCCCTTCCGATGAGCCGGTACCTGAGGAGCCAGGATTCTGGACAGATGTCCCAGCGCGGGTGACTTCCCCCTGGGCAGAGGGAGTGGCTTGCACTGTTGGTGTAGAGGAGGACGGAGGGGATTCATTGAACAAGTCAATCAGGTCTCGCGTTGCGGATCCCCCGTGGCCTTGTGTCTGATGATCAGCAATGCAACCGGGAGGCTCCCTCGCCAACCAAATACCCAAGGACCATGCTCTGCCGCATGTAAGGCACTCACCACTGGTGACCCTTTCGCGGAATATCGCTGATCCTCAAGGTTCGTAGGCATGGTTCCAGACGCTGTGGGTGTTGCTGGGCAGTAGGAGAACCGCTCTCGTCGCTTAAGTATCTCTCGAAGACAGTGGGTTTCTTATCAGTGCAGCAGACACTCACCTTTGTTGTCCGTCACGGGGGACAGTGTTGCTCCCTTCACTCATGTAGCGATGGGCTCCCTCGAATCGATGACGCATTCATAAGCACTTTCCTTCAAAGAGGCGGCTTCGCTTCTTGTTGCAGAAGCTTGTAGCCCGGTGGAACCCACACAGTTGTTTTAGGGTAGCCACTGCGTGCACGATAAGGCCTTTGAGTGGAGCCGCGGTTCAGACACTGATCTCGCGACCCTGATACGCGCGTCCTCCCCATCTTGGGGCCTTATCCTACGTTTGGCTATCCTGCCATGGGAAAGGTGTTTGATTGTCAAGGTACTCAAAGGACGATGTTGCCCCTGCCACGTGTTGCTTGACCTGTGGGCAGGAGTAGGTAAGCTAGAAGCTAGACAAGGACTGCAGATGTCGTGCAACGTTTGCGCTGGGACCAGACACTTTGTTGGGCTTCAGTTCCTGGTGCGGTGCAGAACAGGGCCACGGTCCCTCGTATGAACGGCGCAGGGTCGTGCGGAAGTCTCACAAACAAGGCAATTCGTGTTCTGGGTGATTTGTGTTCACGGTGACATTCTTCAAGGACGCGGAACTGATACAAACCGGGTGTAGTTACCGACCTCATGAACTGACTACCCATAGAGTGCAAAGAAAAAGGACCGGGATAGCTGCGAATCGCGTTATACGAGTCGCCTTCACATACCCAGCACCGCTGGCCAAATCATCATGCAGCGGAGCGGACTGCAACTCTTCATGTGACGCCACAAATGTCATCAAGTGCTCACAGAATCGAGCAACAGGAACTCTTCGTCCCCGCTGACTCGGTGTTTTGCGGTGGGCCAGTCGGGTACTGCGCCATACTTGGTGTGAGGGTGCGGTCAGTTGACGGTGTGCCACGTCTGACCGGGGATGTCATGATCTAGCCTACGGAAAGCTACTTCCGACAGAAGGGCGCAACATTTGCGGCTTATCGCAACATGACCATCTAGGCTACGTACTAGTGCGTAGACCCACGAGACAGGTCCCGCTACCCGTCACGGGACGTCCCGCGACACGGGACCACGGTTCCGACCTACCCGTCGGGACTTGGGTACCGAGTAATGGCTACCGCCATTTGCCAGTACGGAACGTGTGTTCCAAACACACTGGTGTCACAATCGATGCGTCAGTATATAGGCTACCAGGATGG
>CAUG01000639.1:1981-46405 GCA_000442785.1 Papiliotrema flavescens NRRL Y-50378
CGCAGTCAAGGTCTCTGCTTTCTGCATCCGTCAAAGTGTGAGACCGCTCCAATTGGTCTGGGCGCAAAGGATGGAATAGCTCGCGCACGGCCTCCAAGCCATGCCATGTCACACTGCCCTGAAAGACAGTGTGTTGTAATTGATTCAGCACACTGTCGTCTGGGACCCATGCTGTTGGGGTATCCCGTGGCCGGTGGAGAATCTTGTCAAGAGCGCCTTGGGATCTGACACCCGCTAGGTCTCTCAATGCGGTGTGGACTCGCTGGCAGTCTTCTTGTGGAAGGAAGAAGCGTCTCTCGCAGTCCATGGGGCTGCCTAATGTGCCATTGATCGTGCTGATAAAGTCTCGCTTAGCCGCGCTGAGCTGGGTGAGGGCACTGTTGCCTACCGCCCCACCTTCTATTGTCCGTTGCACAAGATTTTCCAGCGTAGAGGCTTGCTCCCTTGTCAAGCTGTATGGCCGTTCAACATTGGTGGCCGGGTGGCAGGTCTTTCTTAGTACGTCCAATGCATTCCACGTTGTGCTTTGCTCCAGATGAAGATGTTGCTGCTGGTTGAACCATTCATCGCTTGGGATCAAGGTTGTTGCATCACTTTGATCTCTCGCCAATTGTGCCCTGATCTCAGCATCCGTATTGCAGCCGTGTAATCGGCAGAGGGCAAGCTGCATCCTGTCCGCGTCATCCGATGAGATCAGCAATTGTTCCGTCAAGTCATGTGGGCTTTGGAACGTCTCAAGAGCAAAGTCTAGGTTGATGGGCCTGTCCACTGGAGGTGCAATCACATCTTCTGCACCGTGTGATTCTCCTTGCAGATTGCAATATTGCGGGTGCAGTCTCAGTTGCCAATTCAAGCTACGCCTTTGGTCAAGCGCCAACATACCTATTTCCCAGTCACAGGCCCTGGAATTTTGGTGGTAGAGATCTTGCACTGCATCCAGTGCCTTGCCAGTGTCAGTCAACAGTGAAGGCACAGACCGGAGCTGTTCCAGCACTACCTTGGATGGGATCCAAGACAGTTGAGTGTTGCGGTGTATACTGAGGGCTTGCTCAAGCTGCTCCTTGGTCTTGACGTGTTGTAATGGTGCAAGAGCATTGAACAACAGCGTGGAATCCTCCCTTGAGAGGAGCAAACGGGAAGCCACCTTGTCAGCAGTTCCAAAGGCCTCTGTGATCATATGTACTTGTCTTGCGGTGCTTTTGTCAAGACACTGTTCACTTGTTGTAAGGGCATCTTTGAGAATGCAAGACTGGTCTGACATTGCACAGAGCGCTGTGAGAGAGAGAGATCAAGACAAGCGGACAAGGGCTCTTATCAGTCCACTTTATGCAAGGGCAAAGCCGGTCAATGGTTCAAAGGATGGCCATAAAAGGATGCGCTTAGCCTTGAGTGGCTTTTGTGCTGACTGTCCTAGGGTAACAATGGAAGGCCAAGCAACTGCCTGTGTTTTTGTGTCCAAGTTGAGACTCTGCCCTGACCTTACTCGACGTTGCCTTGCGGCCTCAACAAGCTGCAAAGCGGCCATCTCCAACATTGCTTGCATGTCTTGATGCTTCATTGTCAACAATCCAACTCCATGTCTTCTCCTGTCAGAATGACTTGCGCATTGTGGCAGGGCGTTGACGCAGGTGGAAGGAGGGTGGAAGCAATGGACGGTGTGGAAGTTCAAGCATTGTTGGACAGTGGGAGCATAAGAATGAGGAGGCTAGACTCCAATGATTGTCGATTAGCAGTCAGCTTGTTCGTGATGCACTTGCATAGACTTGTGGCCTGTCAGAGTCGAGACTCCGCCCCAACCTTACTCGACGTTGCCGCTACCGCCTAGACCATTGGCAAACTACAAAGCGGCCAGCCCCGACGTTGCTTGCACGTCCTGGTGTTTCATCTACTATTACCAGCTAAATGGGGAATACACCTAGTAGTGTGCTCCCTTGGAACCTTCAGTCTCTAGACATATCATCTGTTAGTGTAACTTTGGGCCTGATCACCAGTGGTGCAAGAATATCAAATAATATTGTTTTGCCTTGCATAAGATAGGGCAAATGAGGATAGGATACACCACGCTTCTGACAGTCATCCAGGAGGGGGTGAACAAGTTGCTTTCAGACATGTCCTGCGCAAAATGACCTATATCCATTCATTGTTCTTAGGAGTGTGTGGGTACTCATTGAATGCATGAACAGTATGAAAGAATGTCAGAAGAAAGTTGTGAACGCAGCGCATGTAGCCTTGTGCTGTATATGTCACAACAACATGTTGTTGTTGATGACTGCCAGCACTCCTAGCTGCCTCACGGCTGCGTCTGACCAGCATGAGTAGTCCATGCAGTGGTCAAATCCTGCATGGTCCGGTTGAGTTCCATCAGCATCTTCAGGACTGGAGTCACCGCTTTGCTCCCATCCTTGGAGGAATGGTTGTCCGCGCTCATCAAGGTCTCACTTTTCACAAATGGCGTCCTCTGCCTCAGAGTGCTCTTCTCCTCTTCATATGAGAGCCTTGTGAGTGAAGCTCTTTCCCCCAAATCAAAGTCATACTCATTTGCACGACATACTCGAGCCAGACGATCAATCACCCTGCGCTCTGGGGTACCTCCCGTGAAGAAAAGACCAATCTCTTCCAACTTCTGCCAATTGAAATTAGAGCAGAAGTCTTGCAGCTCTCCCCAGGTTGTGCACTGGTTCTTCATGAGAGCGCTTTCCTCAAACGCCCAGGCATCCGCCGCATTGGTAGGCGCAACTCTTTCCGAGAACTTTCTTTGCCCAAACTCATGATGAAAGTCCTCAACAACATCCTTGAGAGGAAGAGAAGGTCTCTCTGGATGTTTTGGCGTACGGGGTACAGCAGTGCTCAGGGCCGGTAAGGCAGAAGACCCTTGAGTGCTTGGAGGCTGCATTTGGGATTGCTGAGTGTTGCTGTGAGATCAGGTCAGGTTGTGAAAGGCCGGTAATGGAGTACAGAGTGTTGTGGCTGGTATGAGGCCGACAGTCAGTAGAATGAAGAGGGTAGGACATGTGCACAGCCCGCTTTATACTGTGGTTGCCTCCGCAGCTGCTCTTTCTTGAGCTTCATTTGAAATGACAATGAGTATGAATGGATGTCATGGCCCAAGCAGGCTCCCTTCAGCATCATGCAGCACATCAGCTTGGGGCTCACAATGAATGGAAGTTATGAGGAGGGGGGTTAGACTGACTGACATCACATCCAAGGTGCAACTTGCAATTTGCTTTGTTTGATATGTCATGTGGATTTGCAGCTTTGCAGGGTCTGGTGTGACACTGTGAACTGTGACAGGGAGTGTCTGAATGTTGGTACCACCATGAGTGTAGGGGGATGCACAAGTGTGCTGGCTTTGTTGCTCCAATGTGAGCGCACTTTTGTTCCTCTCATCAGTTTGGCCTATGCCAGGCAACAACCCAGCGCCCGCCATCTGTTGTGGTCTGGCAAAGACTGTGCATCAAGAGCGGATGTGGTCTCACATTCTTAACATTGAGTAGGCAGGTGGGGCAATGAGCAGAAGAGCTTCATATGCACAACTATGTACAGTGAATGAGACAAAGACAGCTGTTGAGTCACAGATATGCACAAAACCGGAAAGATGAACAAATCAGATTTGCGCTAATCAATGGTCGGAGGATTGTCTTGCTTCTGCTTGTCTGTTTGAAGATCTCTGCATGAGGGCCGTACATGCAGTCTCCACATCACTGCCATGCCTTGATGCAACATCCGCCACAAACTGCTCTGTAAGGAAAACTGGGTAGCCCTTGGTGGAAGCCGCTCCAGACAATCCTCCATGTGAGTTCTTCAGGCCACAAAATGTGTCACCATCGTGCCAAAACCTGTGACGGCGGCAAGCATCCACCAGCGTATTCAGAGTTGCCCGCACCGCAGTCAAGCTGGAGAATGAGTAGGCAAGTTCTTGGATCCCATTTGCATGTTAGTGGTTGCACAGCTGAGAAAAGGACTCCCCGTCCTCATACTTGCCATCCACAACGTCCTGGTAGAAAGGGATTGCAACCTTGTCATTTTGACCCACTGCCTCTGCAAATTTCTTGGGATCATTCCCAAACTCACTGCGAAGGGGAGCAAGGACTTCAGTCATTGAAACCGCCTCCTCAGGCATGGGATACCACTTTACCTTACGTGTTTGCTCTTGCTTGTCAGATGCCATGCTGTAATCAGGATTCTGCAGTGTGAGGACAGACTCATTGTCCCAGTTGTCGACCTTGTCTAGCATGTGCAGTAGTGTTGGTCTGGTGGCTTATTGGTCTGGGGCAAAGCGACGAACAATAACAGGTGGCCAGTGGCGCAGAACACTTTGCTTTTATGGGCCAAAACGGTTGACTTGCGCCATACTCCACAGTTGAATTTGGGTGCTAAGGAGGGTTGACTCGGAGCCATGATGAAAGGATGCAGCACGGGCAAATGACGCCTGGAGCACTTTCAAGGCGCACCACAGGCAAAGACGCCTCGCAGCGCTCGCGCGCCCCCGACTGCGTTTTGAATGATCAGTCAGATGACGTAAGTTGATTTTCCCCATCCATGCCGTTTAGCCGTGCCAAGTCACGAGTGAAACCTCCCTTGAAGCCTCGACACACCGTCACACTCACGGAAACGCGCACAGCAGCTTGGGATGGACGATGCAGAGGTACAGCCGGCAGAGCTCCCGCCGCCCGGCCCGCGCCCCATCCGCCAGCTCGAGCAGAACGTGATCAACCAGATAGCAGCTGCCGAGGTGAGTCCGCTGTCTTGCTCCCCCGACCTGGTCTCACCGGTCGCTGACGGGCAGATCATCCACCGCCCGTCCAACGCAATCAAGGAGCTCATCGAGAACTCGCTCGACGCGGGCTCGACCTCGATCAAGCTCACGCTCAAGGACGGCGGGCTCAAGTCGATACAGATTGCGGACAACGGTCACGGGATCAATAAAGCCGACTTGCCGCTTCTGTGCACGCGGTACGCGACGAGCAAGTTGAGCAAGTTTGAGGATCTGCAGCAGCTGGGGACGTATGGGTTCAGAGGAGAGGCGCTCGCTAGTATCAGCTTTGTGAGCCATGTGGAGGTCATTACCAAGACGAAGGAGGACGGGTGCGGGTGGAGGTGAGTGTGCGCGTTAGGTGCCTGACGAGCCTGATCGCAGAGCAAGCTATGCCAATGGTGTACTGGTACCTCCCAAGCCGGGGGCTACTGCGGATCCGAAACCCGCTGCGGCGAACGACGGGACGCTCATCACGGTGAGGCGGACGTTTACACCTGGAGACATTGACGCTAATGATAGGCCGAAGACCTGTTCTACAATATGCCCTTACGCAAACGCGCCTTCAAATCGCCCTCGGACGAGTACAATCGCGTGCTGGACGTGATACAGAAGTACGCGGTGCACAACCCACACGCCGCGTGGCAGTGCAAGAAGGTGCGTCAGGTAGTATGGCAAGGGGCTGCGACCTGACTCGCAGGCGGGCGGATCGCTACCTGACATCACCACCCCCCAAGACTCCACCGCCCGCGCCAACATTGCTCTGCTATACACCGCGTCGCTTGCGAATGATCTGCTCGAGGTGAAATTGCGGGACCTCGAGCCGGAAAAGCTGGGCGCGAAGCTGAAAGGCTGGGTGAGCAATGCCAATACAAATTGGGCGAGGAGAGGCGGTTGGCTGTTCTTCATCAACAGTGAGCTGTCGCGATCTGTCTGGTGATTCAACACCTCATGTCAGATCGCCTGGTCGATTCAAACAAGATCAAAAAGGCGATCGAGTCGCTATATACCGCGTACCTGCCAAAAGGCGCTTCGCCCTGGATTTATCTCAGGTAGGCTGCGCATCGCAGGACATTGACCCAAGCTGACTTCAGCCTCGAGATCGATCCGACCAAGGTTGACGTCAATGTACACCCTACAAAGTCGGATGTACATTTTTTGCACGAGGATGAGATGGTGGAGGGTATCATTTCGGCCATACAGGAGGTGCTTGCTGGCGCCAACACGTCCAGATCGTTCTCCGTCCAGGTGAGTGGCCGAGCAGCATAGCGCCCTGGAAGTCAGTGCTGAGGCTAGACCCTGTTGCCCGGCGCGCCCGAGCCAGAAAAGCGAGGGGAAAGCTCGACGGGACCGACGACGCGCAAAGCCGCGCCGAACTACAAAGTCCGCATGGACCCGACGAATCGGACTCTTGAGTCGATGATCACGCCGACGGACCCGTCTCAGCTGGTAGAGTATTCGCAGGCTGCGCAGCTAGAAGAGCGACCGTCCAAGCGGCGCGGGGTGGACGACGGGGATGCGATAGAGGTCGGTAGCGACGACGAGGACAGGGAGCGGTTATGGGATGTCCCGCGCGAGGAGCCGCATGTGAAGGATATCCCGGAGAGTGTGTGCGAGTTCTCGAGCATCCGCGAGCTGCGGAAGGAGTGTAAGAAGAAGGCCAATGTCGGTGAGTCAAGCTGTCGGCTGTTGGCATTCGACCTTGGCTGAATGCAGATCTGGGCGAGCTGCTTGCCAAGCATGCTTTTGTAGGAATTGCAGATCGGAATATGGGGCTGGGGCTGGTACAGCACGGGACGAGACTCTTTCTGCTGAATTATGTCGCCTTGGCGTGAGTGATGCAAGCGCGACATGGCGCTGGTCTGACGCATAGAGACGAACACTTCTATCAGCTTGGTCTAAGGCAGTTTGGCGCTTTCGATCGCTTACGTCTGGATCCGGCGCCAAGTCTGCGAGACCTGTTGAGCCTTGCGGCGGAGTATGAGCATGGGATCAAGGAGAACGACTTGGATCCGGAAGTTGTCGTTCAGGTCAGCTTGCGCCGATTATGGCGCTAGGCAAAAACGGCACTGACCGACAGAAGCTATATGACCTGCTCATGGACAAGCGGGAGATGGTGGACGAGTATTTCTCGCTCGCCATTTCGGACGAAGGCGCTGTGGAGACGCTGCCGATGCTATTGCGGGGATACACACCAAACCTGGACCGACTTCCTGAGTTCTTGTTATGCTTGGCCGCAAGGGTGAGTCCCTGAGATACTGCCAGACCTGACGGCAGGTCAACTGGGAAGACGAGAAGCAGTGTTTTGAGACTTTCTTGCGCGAGCTTGCCCATTTCTATGCCCCACGTTTACTGGCCAAGCCCAGCGATGCTGAGGAGGAACTCGACGACACTGTGGCGGAGACGAAAGAGGAGACATCGCATTATGCTTGGCAACTAGAACATGTCTTGTTCCCGTCGTTCCGCCGACATACCGCTTGGCCCAAGGACTTGCTCGGACGCGAGGTCCACCAGGTAGCCAATCTGCCCGACCTGTTTAGAATATTCGAGAGGTGTTGACGACCCGGACGAGTTGTACTGTACCCATGTATATGCATACATCACGATCTACCGCTGGTCACGCATGACCTTCTCGGCGTCTTCTTTGTCGTCCGATGGCAGGCCGGTCACTTTTGGCACGATCACCGAGTTGAACTTTCGGATGAACTGGGGTGAGCTGCGATTCACGATTGTCGCAGTACAATACGCACGTTGGGCAGACTGCTCTCTTTGAGCTCTTCTGCCGAGTGGTCCATCAGACGCACGATCTTGCCTGCCTGCGCGTCGCTGAAGATGTGCAGCGTCGTCTGGAGATGCATTGTGGATGCACTGGTGGGCAAGGGTGCCTTGAAGGCGATTTCATGGTCAAAGTCCACGGTGATCTCGTCGACGGAGAGAGACTCGCCCTTTGCGTTGGTGGTTCTCGTGGGGGTGACGCTCGTGACTTGATAATGGTTCGTCTTGGTCCCGGACGTGACGGTCGGGACGTTCAGCAGCTGTCCGGCTGTGTGTCAGCGCGCGCTCTGGTCGCCCGGCTGGGCCATGATTGCAGCGTTGAGAAGTGGGACTTAGCACGCACCGAGCTGCTCGATCCCGCCCGACTTTGCAAACTCGTCCTCGTACACTGCATCCTGGGCGAAGGTGTCCTTAATCTTCGCCATGGTCCCCTTGGCCTGGAACAGATCAAGCACGACGGCGACATGCTGCCGCTGCAGATCGGTCAGCGTGACGCCAGGCGCGACGTTGAGCGTTGCCGGGTCGTTTGTGGGCGTGTGGAGCTCTTGCTGGCTGACGGAGGAGGACATGTTGGTGTGTGTTGTGTGATGAACAGTGCTTCGAGATCGCAGGATGACAGGTGACGTACTGTACCAGACGATGGACCTCCTCCACCGAGCGATCGAAGCGATCACGTGACTTGCCCGGGGCAAGGGTGGGCATATTTGATCCCGCTCGAAAGTTGCCCTGTATCGTGCACCGGTACTCTTCGCACTTTGATATATATGTTGATACCGTCTATCATCTCCTCGCATCATGTCACGGCACCTCAGATCAGCATACTCCAGTGAGTGGGATGCAGAAGCATGTGGAACCAGCCATGTGCAATGCTCACGTCAGTCGCACAGGTCGCCGTCGCTGGTCCATCGCGGACAATCGCGCAGCCGTCTCTCCGGCCAGCGATGCACCTCTCCCGCCGAACGTGAGTCGCACGCCGAGGTTCCCATCTCATCCCAGACTGTTCGACAGCTACATGCCTGGATGGCTGAGCCGGCGGAGAGAGGACGACCAGAAGCGCGCTCGGGAGAAGCGCGAAGCGGAGGCGCGCGCGGCGGAGGAGGGATCGGGACCTGTGCAGGGCGAGATCGAGGTGCAGACTGCTGGGGAGACGGGCATCTTTGGCGAGATTGGGCAGACGGCTGCGCCTGAGGCTGGATCACGCGCGTCAGAGACGGGCGATGTGGGAAAGGACGCCGTGGTGCAGGCGAACGAGCGTAGGCGGAGGTTCAAGCACAACGAGGTGAGACTACCGGAATGCAGGGAGCGACGTTGCTGACGGCAGCACATATACACGTCGGCCAAGCACAAGATCTCGCCGAAGAAGCTTGAGCTGCTCGCGCACCAGATACAGGGCTTGCCGGTCGATGAGGCGATTCTGCAGATGCAGTTCTCGCTCAAGGGCGCGGCCAAGTGGATCAAGCCCAACTTGGTGCTTGCGCGGGACCACGCGATCGACCTGAAGAACATGAAGCGGGAGCGGCTGATGGTCTGTGAGTGATGATGCACCTTGTGCTAGAACCTCGTGCTGATTATCAGCGGAGGCGATCGTCAACAAGGAGAAGTACGGCCCGAAGCAGATGGACATCAAGGGTCGAGGACGATTCGGTATCAAGCGACATCCGTACTGCCGATTGAGGATCGTGCTGAGGGAGGGCCGCACGATGGAGGAGAAGGTGGCGATCAGGTTCACAAAGGACGTGAACAAGCACGCGAGGAGCGCGGGGCTGGTCAGGGAGGACCAGGCGATCAGGCGCAAGACGCCTACCTCGTGGGCGTGGTAGATGCTAGCATACGATTCGCCAATCAAGCGTGTGATGTCCGGTATGACGGGAACATCCTATCTTTTACCGCAGACATGCATCCTGGATCATGTTCATATTCTTTTGACTGCTTCACTGCTGATATCTCTAAACTCGGCAGATGTCGATGAACTCGGGCTTGAGCGAGGCTCCGCCAACGAGGAAACCGTCAATGTCGGCGGCCTTGGCTGCGGGTCAGCGCGGGGCGTGTGAACGCAGCTCACCAAGTTCGGGCGAGTTCTTGCCGTTGACGGAACCACCGTAGATGATTCGGGTAGCGTCGGCGACCTTTTGCGACACCTGCTTTCCGAGCCATTGACGGATGTCGGCGTGAACCTCCTGGGCCTGCTCCACCGTGGCGACCTTGCCGGTGCCGATAGCCCAGACCGGCTCGTCTGTCGTCAGCTGCGCGCCATCCTGCCCGTCTACCGCGGGCTCCGAGGCGAGGTAGACGACTTACAAGCAACGACAATGTTCCTACATGACGTCAACAAGTGCCTAAGCGAACGAACGTGTACGAGCCGGGCTCAGACTCACTTCCAGTCCTCCTCCTTGATCTCCTTGGCGATGGCCTCGAGCTGCTGCTCGACGACCTGCTTGGTCGTGCCGTTCTCTCGCTGCTCGAGCGTCTCGCCAATGCAGGCGATGACGCTCAGGCCGGCGCCGAGCGCAGCCTTGGTCTTGAGCGCGACGACCTTGTCCGTGTCGCCGAAGAGGGCCCGTCGCTCAGAGTGGCCGAGGATGACCCAGTGGATGTTGGCGTCCTTGAGCTGGTTGGGCGAGATCTCGCCGGTGAAAGCTCCCGAGGACTCGGTGTACGCGTTCTGCGCAGAGACCTGGATGGGCGCCTTGGCGACCTTTTGCACCTCGAGAAGGTAGAGCGCCGGTGGGGCGATCACGACCTCTGATATGAGCGCGATGCGGTAAGAAGAGTGGGTAGGGCTCACCGGTCTTGCCGTCGAGGTCGGCCTTGTTGAGGTCCTCAACGATGGTCTGAATGGAAGCCTTGCTTCCGTTCATCTTGAAGTTTCCTCTGGAGATGAGTGGTGATCTGCCGGGGAAGGGGTGATCACTGACCCGACGAAGAATTGACGTTGAGCGGCCATGGTGATTGTTGTTTTTGGATGTTGTGAGGTGACGGTATAGAGTAGCGAATGTGTTGTTGTATGGTGAGAACGTCAAAGACGATGCAAAGATGTATCCACGACGGAGCAGATCCCACTCCGTGTGTCCAATCCCAACGGGACCGAGCGGGAATACATGCGGGGCTCCATGCCAGTCCATGACGCCACTTTGCCGACAATCCCGAAACGGACATAGCAACTGCCCTCATGTGGCACAAGCACTCTATCAACCTTCGGCGAAGCAAACAACGCTTGTACTGTCTACTGAATACTGTATACTGAGCAATCCCCGTCGGAGCCATCGAACAGCGCCCCTATCTATCATTGACGAACAGAACTGGAAGCTCTCTACGGAACCAGCGCACTCCCCCACTCCAGTGCAAATCTCGTGGCTCCCCTCGCCACCGCGTGCCGCATCAGCAGCTAAGCGCACCTAGTACACGTATCGGAAGTCGGGGTTCTCGTTGTCCGTCTTATCCTCCAGACTCGCCTTGGCACCAGCAGAAGGATCCGTGACGGGGCCGTACTTGGCATCCCGGCGTTTGTTGCAGACTTGGAAGTAGACTCGGAACCCGATGCCCATGACGATCTGCACGCAGACTGGCGTGAGCGCTGCGCGCCTTGCTTCAAGACGGTAGCACTCACAGAAGGCGAGGAGAATGCTGAGGGCTTTGCTGTATCGCGGAGCGTCGCTCGACGGGAAGAAGAACGGTCCTGGGGTGAGCGATTTCGGGAGCATCAGAGTGAACACTCACCGGCAATGTTGCCCGTTGCTTGCATAATAAACAGCCCGGTGCTCACTACGGCGCGCTTCGTTCGGCCGCCAAAGTTCTGTGCGACGACGGTGAGGAGGAATGGGTAGCAGACAGAGTACCTGGGATGAGCTACCTTCGCGGTATGGTTACTGGCACGCACGAGTTGATCATCCAGAATGCAAAGGCGCGGCCCCATTTGTTGTAGTTGTTTCCCGGCGCGGACGTCGCGTAGACGGTAGCGATGCCCGCGATGGATAGCACCAGCGGCAGGGACAGTCCCCATGTGCGGAGCGTGGCGAATCGGGTAGCGGCGATACTGGTCTCAGCGCGCTTCGCCGAACATAGTCACCCAGCTCACCTCCAGAGGATAAGTGCACCCGCGCTGAAGACACTCGAAGGCATCGTGATGAGCATGGTAGTTCGTGCGTCAAAGCCGAGTCCATCCCGGATGACCAGAGTGTTGAACGCGGTTAAACCACCGTTGGGCACCTGTCGTCAGATCCGACTCTCCCCATCAAGCGACGACACAGCACGCACCATACAGACAAACATGTAGATCCAGACAAACCACGTCAACGGGTCCTTCAGCGCATGCCACACTTGGTAGTTCTTCCATGTGCTGGCGCTCGCGCCCGTTGTGCCCATCATATTCTCCGCGACGCGGCGCGTGGCGAGGCGCTTTTCGTGCTCGTTGAAGAATTTGGCGGTGTGCGGCTCGTTGGGCATGAACAGGATCCAACCGAGGCCGATGACAAATGACAGTGCGCCGCTGGAATCAGTGATTGAACGGGCTACGTTGTAAGCCCGCTCACAGGGTGAGGAAGATGCATCGCCAGGGGTTCATCACGGCGTCCAGGGCGAGGTGGCCGTCTGCACGTGAGCCTGATCATCTGTGACGAAGCGTGTGGCTCACAGCCCCAAGAGACGAGCCCGAACACGATGGACAGCAGACCCTGCATGCTGCCCCAGATGAGGGACCGGGGCGTCTGCTCCGCGCGGGTGTACCACGTCGAGGTGTACTGCATCGTGACGGGAACGAGTGGCGCCTCGAAGAATCCTGCGATCAGTACAGTTCGGAAACATCAAGAGCAGACCCACCGAGCAAGAATCGAATGGCCATGACTTGTCCGGGTTGGTGGCATCCCATTTGACCGATGAGCAGCGCGCCCCAGATTACCGTCGAGGCAGTGACAACCAGCACGGTCGGGAACCGCGTGAGGAGGTAGTTGCCCGGTGCAGAGCCGGCAATGTAGCCAAAGTCTGCATTCAGCATCTGCATCGTCATCCGCGAGCAGGAACGCACAGAAAATGCTCGAGGCCCAGGAATAGTCCTGGCCCTTCATATTGGTATCGGTCCGGTAGTTGAAAACGACTGCCCAGGACATGGCGTTTTTGTCGACATAGCAGATACCGTATACGAGGCACACTGCTGTCAACCATGGAAGCATGAAAGCATGGCTCGGCATACGCAAGGGCAAGATACGCCAGTCGAGCTTGCGCACAATCGCCTTGGACTCCTCAGGGGTGAATGTGTCGTACTGTGACTCCTCGAACACTCGCACGGCACCCTCGCCCTCGATCGCATGCGCCTTGACGAGGTGGTCGTCTTTGAGGTCGTCCATGCCATGGTGCATGTGACGCTCGGGGTCGATATCGGCTGTCGTGAGCGCCGGCATGGGCGCCAGGTGTTGTTGTTTTTCGGACATTGCGCACGAGCTAGCGACCGCGATGTGATGAAATGTGATGGGATAAGGCGTCCGGCGGGGTGAGGGGTATCTACCGTCGCTAGTGAGGCGTTCTTATACCATCACGGAGCCAGCGCGCCCGATCACACGACATGAACCCATCAGGCGAGCTCTGGGCTGCTGCCGTGCAAGCCTCGAGGCGCCGTGGCGCATAGCGGATGGTCAAGCATACATCAGCCGGGAATTAAACGGTGTCTTATCTATCGGCTTGGTCCGATGAGGCGTGGGCGCCAAGGACCGCTATCATCATCATTAATTGGTATTCCCCTTGGCCCGCGCCGCAGCGGTCCGACGAGCGGGCACGCTGTACACGCGCTGTTCAAGGCCGTGATGCCCACCAGGGATGTATGCTTTGAATGTACGGTGGTCCGTCTATAATCCGTACGAGACGTACGTACAGCCCATCCGGCGCTTCGGGTCCGTCGGAGGGCGGAGCGCAGACTGCCGCTGACGCATACTCGGTCCAGCGAAGCTTGGACTCAGCGTATGCGATTCGACCTCCACCTGCATCGGCAAGAGACTTACTGAGAGCGAGCACTATGACGGACCTGCCGGACCTTGACGAGGCGGCATGCTTGAAGGTCATTGTGGACCTGGTCAAGATCGACTCGCGGACGCTCACGCCGAATGAGGGAGCCTGTACGGACCAGGTTGCGCGGGTGATGGCCGACATAGGGATACCGTCCGAGGTCGTCCCATTTGGCGATGGTGGGCGCCAGAACGCCGTGGGAACGTGGGGTGACGGCAAAGGCGGGGGCAAGACGCTGTTGTTTAACGGGTTCGATGCTTCCCTGCGTCTGTAAAGGTGACTGATGGCAGTCACCTCGACACAAACCCCATAGGCGAGGGATGGACGGTCGACCCCTGGGGCGGCGTCGTCAAGGACGACTGTGTATTCGGCATCGGCGTATCGAATATGAAGAGCGGGTGCGCAGCGTACCTCTGCGCCGTGATGACGCTGCACCAAGCGGGGTTTCGGCCCAAGGGGAAGGTGCTGCTCACATACGTTGTGGGGGAGCTGCAAGGCGGACCGGGCACGCAGGCATTGATTGAGAAGGGATACTGCGACGCCGACTTCTTCATCAACTGCGAGCCGAGCGACGTGAGGGCTATAACGATGCACGCGGAGAGTCTGATCTTT
Source organism: Papiliotrema flavescens NRRL Y-50378 (assembly GCA_000442785.1). Taxonomy (NCBI): domain Eukaryota; kingdom Fungi; phylum Basidiomycota; class Tremellomycetes; order Tremellales; family Rhynchogastremaceae; genus Papiliotrema; species Papiliotrema flavescens. The sequence goes on from CAUG01000639.1 coordinate 16,113, forward strand.
GAGATTGACCTGGTGGGGGACACGCGACAGTGAGTCCCCAAAGCAAGCACCGATGTCATGAGTGCTGATGGCGCAGTATGAGCAACCGCGAGGCCGCTACGGACGCGATACTCGCTGCGACGGACTTGATCCCGCGGCTGACGAAGCTCAAGTACGAGGGGGCGATATCGGAGGACCACCTGCGGTGCAACAGGACGCATGTGGGCGTGGTGCATTCGGCGCTGGGCAAAGACTTTAACGAGACACGCCCGCCTCAAGTCGCCGACTTTGCGCGGATCAAAGGCGCGGCGTGAGTTCGCTTGACCTTGCTCTGTCTACCCAGGGCTGACGGAAGGCGATACGGACCTGGCCAGACACCTCGTATGGTCCTTCGCGGCCTCAACAAAGTATGCCAGGAGACCGTCGCCGTGTTCCCCAAGCTGCAGTACACGGTGCGGCATATCCCCTCGCAGACGATGCCTGCATTCGAGGTGCCCAAGGACGCGCCCATCGTGCAGGCGCTCAATCGGGCGTACGAGGACGTCCGGGGCGAGTCGCAGCCAACGGGGGCACTGACCCCTGTATGCTTCTACGGCTCAGATGCGGGGCACCTGTACCGCTCGCTCGGGATGCAGGGGGTGGTGTGTGGGCCCGGGGGAAAGTACAACACAATGCCCGGTAAGTCGGCTGACGCGCCCCGGCGTGATAGGCGTGGGAACCCCGATATTCGCGGCCCCTCTGTAGTCGGTCGGACGGCGGCCAGGGTGCATGGGCACGCTGACGGCACAGACGAGAGGGTCGAGTTGAAGGACTATTTCGATTGCATCAAGGTGTTTATCAAGGTGATTGCGGATGTGGTGGGTGTAGAGCGCGTCGGGTGAGGTGATCGGATTCGGTTCAGTCGGACATGACCGATGGATCCCGTCCCTTTTCCGTGTCGGCCAGGGGGTGTGCCTCGGGGCTCTTTGGGCGGTGGACAGCTCAATTGATGCATGATTCTATGAGACACAACCATCCCAAGACGTCATGTCGTCGTCCACGCCCGACAACAAGCGCGCAGCGACCTCGGACTCGCCGCATGAGAAGAATGCCAGACGCAAGGTCACACATATCTCCCGCGCGTGTGATAGCTGTCGTAGGCGGTGAGTGACGAGCCGGGTCCGGTTACGGAGGCGAAATCCCGGCTGTTGGCTGATGGAAGCAAGATCAAGTGCGATGCGCGGCTGCCTGTCTGCAGTGGGTACAGCCTGCATGCATGCTTGATGCGCTGCGGTACATGAGCCGGTGGATCAGGTGCTGACAGCCAGGCGGATGCGTGCAGTACAGAGAAGACTGCTCGTATGACGGCACGAGCGATCGCCGGAAGCCCGTCTCACGCGAATACGTCGTTGCGCTCGAAGAGCGTGTGCGCGTGCTGGAGAGGACGCTGAAGCAGAATGGCGTGACAGAGTCGATTTCCTCTGGTTCTCCAACCGAGACAATTCGCGCCAGTGCAGCTCTCGGATCGGTCGCTTCGAGCCAGAACAGGCTGCAGGTGGGTTCCGCGTTCGCCGAGAAACCTTGCGCTGAAATGATCCAGATCAACCTCGTCACGGGCGAGCTGGGCGAGTACGGGCCGACATCTGCGTTCAAGCATGCCAACGGCGGCGAGACGCCCTCTGGACCGTGGGGCGAGACTCACCGCGAACTGCCATCCGGGTCAGCAGAAGACTTTGAGCTCGAGCTGGACGAGCCGAAGCTTGAGCGCATCGTTGAGCTCTTCTTCTCGTACTTCAATCCGTGAGTTGCTGCGTCAGAGCTGTACACCGCAAGCTGACAGACAGCTGGTGCAGCTACATCGAGCAAGACCTCTTCACGCGCGACCTCCTCGTTCCCTCCCTCTCGTACTCTATCAAACCCCGACATCGCACCCCGTATTACTCGCCGTTGCTTCACCACGCGATGCTGTCCATCGGATGCCGATACCTCGACGGCGATCGTGCATGGCGTGAGCGGCTATCTAACTACCATATCGAGCAAGCGAAGGTGTATGTCGACTGCGAGGTGGAGATGCCCATGCTGAGCACCGTCTCGGGGCTGATGGTGCTGTCGATTGCGCTTTCGGGGGCGGGCAGGCAGGGATTGGGTTGGATGTATGCGGGCTTGGGACTGCGTGTGGCTCTCGCTTGTCGGTGTCATTGATCTAGCCCCGGCCGATGGACTAATGGCAGTGGGATTGGGCATCGACTGCTCATACTGCGTCGGGAAGCTCATTACGGAGGAGACGAAGCGGTCAAGGGATCACCTGTTCTACCTGGCCTATATCTCTGACAAGTGGGTCGAGCTGCAGTCTGATTCCCATTCGTCGCGCTCAAAGCTGACACGCAGACTGTGGAGCTTCTACGTCGGCCGCGCGACGAGCCTCTCAATGGCTGATTACGAGACGGCAGTGCCGGACGTCGTGCCAGCTGACGATGCTCGCGAGTGGCCCGCGGTCGGATCAAACTTTGCAACCAACGACCTGTGGATGGTCCACCCCCAACGGGAGGCCGGGATTAAGACGACCATGCCGAGTCTGGAGAGCACGAACTTTGTCTGGACATGCAAGCTTGCATGCATCGCCGAGGAGGTGATCAACACCGTGTAAGTTGCTCTGATGCTTAATGTGGATGAAACAACGTGCTGACGGCAGGTACTCGATCAGGCTCGATACGTGGTCCGAGAAAGTCCGACAAGTCGTCTCGCAGGTCGAGTGAGTGCTGACATTGGCTGATGTATGTGTGCTGACCACAGCGTCAACCTCGAACGATGGCATGGCGACCTGCCGCAAGCTCTCCGCCTCCGCAATCCCTCGAAACAGCTGCAAGACCTCCCAGGGCATGTGCTGCTCCTGCACCTGACATACTACTTTGTCATCATCCTGCTCCATCGGCCGTGGTATAACCACGCGGGGCGATCCAGCTCGGACATGCATGGGTTGGCGGACAAGGCGGCTTACTCGGCTCAGAGATGCGACGCCGCTGCGTGAGTGGGGCCATAGCGCAACCATGGTCCATACTGACGGCAGATCGAAGATCGTTGAGATACTTAAGGTGATCCGAATCCGGTTTGCCCCTCTCCATGCTGACCTCCAGCTATACGACGAGCGCCCTGGGCTGCGCTACGGAGGGATCACCCTAATACAGGTCGCCTTTGCCGCTGGCACGATACACCTGATGAAAGCGACGCGCTCGGGCCCTCACCGCCGAGCAAGCTTCACCGATATGACCGAATTCGACGCCTGCATGTCGGCTCTGCGAACGATGGGCTTGACGTGGAAGTCGGCCACTCAGAGTGAGAGTATACTGGGACAGTTGCGGGAAGAGTGGTGTCCGCAGGAGGCACGGCCGCCGGTTTCGGATGAGCAGAGCGCCGCAGCGATGGGCGTCAAGGCGCTGTTGGAGAGGAATCCGGGAATGGTCGAGGAGCTGCGGAAGTTGGGCTGGGCGCCGCCGAGCGAGCAGCCATTAGGCTTGGATCAATCGCAGGGGTATATGCAAGTGCAGCCCCCGGGGACGAGCAATGCGGTGATGGGCGTGGGCGAGGGGAATGGCCTGGGCTTGTCTCAAGTGGATTTGTCCGGACAGGGCGGTAGTGGGTTCCAGGTCAGTTGGACGCAGAATGCGCGACAGAGGACTGACACGCAGGACATGCTAATCTCGGGATCCCCCATGGATGGTGTTGGCGATAATTCCTTCGACATGCCGGGGATGAGCTTCTGGGAGACGTTGTTCGCGCCTCAGAATGGAGCTGCCGGCGACGGGTTGTCGTTCCCCTCGGCGGGAGGCGACCTGTGGTCTTTGAATGGCCGCAGTGGCTGATCTACATTTATATGCATGCTCATGCTATCATCATTATTGCTCTCGATGTGTTTGTCTTTGGCGAAATCGGATGGCAATAGCCATGGACCGTGTTGCAGCAAGGTGCCTCGCCGAAGGACGACAGTTCCGCTCCTTCGGTTCGGGCCGAAGCGACAATTGCGTGATGTCAATCAAGCATGTTTCCGACCCAGATTCGCGGTCCATCTTGTACATCACTTCACCATTACCATGTCCCCCGTAATCATCCTCACCGGCGCGTCGCGCGGCCTCGGCCTGTCCATTCTCCAGCTGCTGCTCAAGGCCGACGCGCGCGTGGTCACATTATCACGGAGCAAGCCCGACGCGTTGGTCCAGCTCCAGGAGCAGTACAAGGACCAGCTCGAGGTCGTCCAGGGCGATGCGGCCTCGGTCGAGGACAACGCGGGCGTCGTCAAGGCTGCGGTGGACCGATGGGGCGGGATCGACGGAGTGGTGGTCAATGCAGGCACGATTGAGCCCAGTGCGTCGGTCTCCAATCCCGCGGTGGGCGCTGCGCTGATGGCCAGCACGGATCGCGGACATCCCGCTGAACAAGACGGGACAGTATGTCTCGACCAACCTCCTTTCTGTGCTGTACCTCGTGCAGCCTGCGCTGCCGTACCTCCGTAAAGCGAAGGGAAGGGTCGTGCTCGTCTCGTCCGGCGCCTCCGGCGCGGGGTACACCTCGTGGGGACTGTACAGCATGGTAAAGGCGGGGATGAACTCGTTGGCGCGGACGCTAGCGAACGAGGAGAAGGAGCTGAGCGTGTGGGCTATCAGGCCGGGAATGGTCGATGTACGTGATGGGTCTGAGAAGGGCTGACAAAGGGTGTACGCTGACGGCAGACTTCGGTATGGCTTGAGCACAACAGTATGGCCCGAGCTGACGACAGATGCAAGAGCTGCTGCGGTCGCTGGACGATGGTGTCATGGACGCGGACGAGCTCGTCAAGTTCACGTCGGCTTACGAGAATGGCAAGCTGCTCAAGCCGGAACAGCCGGGAGCAATCATCGCTGGGCTCGCTCTGGACGGGCCAAAGGACCTGAGCGGAGAGTACCTCAACTGGGAGGATGAGCGCCTCGCGTCGTACAAGGTCAAGGCGTAATGCATGCCATGTCGTCTGACTTCCACACCTCGTGGTCTGACTCAAAGCCGTGCTGCCGTGCTGCCCCTTCGCGCCACGTGGGACTACGCAACGTCAAGGACCATACAGCCTTTGTTCCCTGCTGTGGGCCATCCTTTCATGTGTGGTGCTCTCCTTCAAGGGACAAGGCTCGCCTTTGCGTCGCGTATAAAAGCGCCCGCAGGAGGCATCTATCCACTCACATTGAGCCATGGATTCGACTAAACACGCAAAGTGGTTGGACTCACCGAACTACAAGAAGCCCACGCCAGCGGACAAACCCCCCGTCAGGTCGTCGACAGAGATCACGCTGGAAGAGGCGGTGGAGATTTACAGGTCGCGGAACTCAGGAGGCGGGAGTGACCCGCTGACCCATTTCGAGGGGGCCATGTATTACAAGGTGGAGGGCGAAGGCACCGACTTGGTGTTGGGCCAAATGACGTCCGACCGCAGGGTGACGCGGCGATGGGCATCCCTTGCTTGCCTCCCGAGCTCGAAATCTCAGGCTGAAAAGACAGGGCAAACGGACGGACCTCCGCCTCTGCAGCCCTTCTGTAGCACGGCGACTACGGCACGTACAGACACCCCGTGTGATAGCCGATGATGCTACAATGCCCTGATGCACATGCTTTTCGCGTACATGGATACTTTGGTCTTAGCTTTCCGGTTGAAATTACCTGGACCGCCGCTGCCCGACCTCGTTTGCATTCCGAGCACCACCCATGGTCCGTATCGTGTCTGTGTGCACGTGCACTGATGAAGCGGCCGTTGCTTTCTGACCCTCGAATGAGGCTGTGCATGGTCAGCCTTATGAGGTTGCACGAGATCTTGTATAAACAACGTATGAAGGAGTGGCATGGTGTCTGGCTATCGTGGCCGTCAGTTGGCCGCAAGCCCGTCTGGCTAGACGCTCCTGGCGACACTATGACGGAGCGCGCCGTGCCCAGGGACCCACGTCCTTGGTGTGCGCCTCCCACCATGGCTCGAACCGTCCTGCCCTGCGCACGCAGCCGTAAGGGCGCGTCGTTTGTTGCCTCCGGAGACTCCCAGAGCTTTGTTCTCCGTCCGAAAACCTAGCCCTCTCAGCGCACCAACCCGAGTGGTTTAGTCCAACATTTTCACCGGAATCACTGGCAAGGGGACCGGATTGCGGCCCGGACAAGGTCATAAGTATGGTGGCGAAGGCGCAAAGGCCACTTGCACCCTGCACTCTGACTGCATCGGCGTACATATTCCGCCTGTCAGCGTGATTCAGTCTGTGTGGCCAAAGTCATAGCATTCATGCACAGAGGAGGAAGACGAGATCTGGAGAGCCACGCTCATGGAGTCTTTGCTGTATCAATGGCGGCCAGAGGAAACCTTAACCACCTCAAATATGCGTCAACGGCTCGCAGACAAAGACCCAATCATCCCGGTCATGCGCCAGACCCAAAGCACCCAGCCTGGCTCGGTCAATGACGGTGCAACCTCTGATCGTCGTCTCCAAGAGCTTCAGCTGCTCCTCGTCAGTCCCTGAAGGCTCCGAGGCACGGAAAGTAGACTTGATTTTCTGTGCAGTCTCAGACTTTTTGCTCTCCAGCGTCTCTTTGAGCAGTGCAACAGCGTTCTGCTGCTCCTGGGTCAAGTCGGTATCCTTGGACGTATCCACGATCTGGCGCTCGATCACCCAGTCGTCTGAGGGATCGGCGGACCTGCTCACCGTCCATTGATCTTTGAGGACCTCGACTCCTGGCTTGGTGGGCTGTGCAGATTGTGACTTGCGGCTCTCTCCCCATCGTCGCCACATGGACATGATGCCACTGAAACGGGATTCGGACATCCTCGACAGAGGCAAAACTGGCGAGAACAGGCGACTAGGCCTGTGCGAAAGGACAGGTGGAAGACAGAACAGGAGATGGGGGAGAGGCAGACAGCTGGACGAGGGGATCGTGTTATGAGACGGGGTGAGGCTCATTATGCGACCATCTGATGAAAGGATTGTCCGTGGAGTTTGCTCCGAGGGCATATGAAGGGATCGAAAGTGCGCTTCATGATGACGCACTGAGGCGTGCGCCCAGGAGCAGCGGCCTACTACACGCCTACTTGTCCTCCTTTTGATCACCTGATCCGTGGTGCTCATATAGGAGCGCTCTAGTGGGGAAGGTGGCGCGCTTGTAACTCGAGTGGAAATTGGGCGTTCTCTATACCTACATCGACGCCTTGTCAGCCACGGCGGCCTTATTTAGTGTTCACCGCTGCCCGTCTATCATGCAGCTTTCACACTTGCATTTGACCATGTGAGAACTCACCGAGTGATGGGTACATGACCCGTCAGCTCACTAGACAGATCAGTGCAAATGTCGACAAACAACAACCAGTCCTTTGCGAGCCGTAAGCCGCTCTCTGTTCTGCTAGTCATAGGTGCCGTTCCAGGCAACGCATCCTACCGGGCAGACATCGAGCGTCTCAAGCACACTATGAGCATGGACAACAACGTTCGCACCCGCTGGGCTGGAGACCCGGATGAAGGTTGCAATACTATCACAATCCGGGACGCAATGCGACGGCTACAACCTACTAACGGCAAGGTGACCACAATCATTTGCAGTCTTGGCCACACGCGCAAGGGCTTGCACCAGCTCCAGCTGGGCGGCCCGGGCGGCCCAGAGGATGTTGAGGGACTCACCCATAAGATTTTGTTTGACATCACCTCCTGTGTTGGGGAGGAACGCATGATGGATGTGTGCCTTGTGTCTCCCGCAGGTAGCATGGCGGCTGTTGTCCGTGCCAAGTGCTCGCTTCCAGAAGGATTCGTGGTTGGCTCGCTCATTGCAAACGACGATATGACCTTTCTGGACCGCGTGCATTGCCTGTCAGAACATGCTGGCAAGTCTGATTGGAACGTCTCAGGTGTTTTTGAGGTACTTGCAGCCCACCGGCCCGACGTCGCCACTGAATCGTTGATCCGCACTTCCGACGGCTTTTTGTTCCAATCCACGGCGTGTCGTAGGAGGATGGGTCCTCACGCTTTTGGCGTGAGTCTCGCCTTGATCATCATACCGCCTTCTGTCACGCGGCAGTCAAGGACAAGACGAACGTTGAAATCGACACAAGAGAACCGACATGATTCCGCCCCAGATATGTGTCAGTCTTGTTTCCGATTAGGCCTCGAAATGAAGGCAGCGACGCCCTCAGCACCCTGTACGCGGTGATCTTGTCCTGATATCGGAATCACATTGAGATACGCATGCATTGTGGATACTGTATGGTCTGGTCCAGTGGTGTAATGCTTTCTAATCTGTGTTCTGTCCGCTGATCAGAAGGTTTCTTTGGCAAGGGCGGCCTAGGTTCAAAGCCCAGGAGGCAAGCGTAGGACGGTATTGAGCTATGCCAAAAGCAGAATGGAGCCTTATCATACAGCTACTCCACCCGCTGCATAGATGCCAGCAGACGGCATCAGACGGCAGGTTACAGGCTGATATACTACCGTGCAGTCATGCCTCAGGCGCGCTCAGTGCCAACTTTTGTCCTCCTCCTTTGTCCCTTGGCAGCCTTTGTGCTCCACCCAAAGAATAGCCAACCAGTCAAGTATCATATGAGGCTGCCAGGGCTACATTCTACAGTCACTTCATTACCCCTGCTTGCAGCATGCCTGAATCGGAGAACTGCACGAAGTGGACCGAACCGAGCGTGGACGAGGTACACAAAGCCAAGTACAGCAACTGGACGGTGGCAAAGCTGAAAAGCGATCCTGGAACAGATCCAACAATCAAACAGCTGCTCCAAGGACACGGCGATACAGACGGGGTGACATTGATTGTGTACAGAACGAGGAAGGAGGTGGTTTTGCGGGCTACCTCGAACTCCTGGCTTTGCAAGAGTGATGGTTCGTGGCACGAGTTTGTGAGCCAAACGCTGTTGAAGCCATTGTCTTGAGTAGCTCGTAGTGGCTGCTGGGTCAGAGGGGAGGGGGTGTGATTATATGCTCAGATGCTTTTGAGACCGCATGCATGGCAAGATTGATTTGAGGTGATGCACCAATGCCTGGCTTCTGCAACGCTGGCTAGTAAAGCTCGTGGCGCTGCTAAGTGCAGAGTTCATTTCGCATTGTTGTTGGGGGAGCAGCCTGGTGGAAACTATGTCACCTCTCGGACTGTCATGCTGATTCCGCTGCCTTTGAGCCAAGCGACCACTGCACCGCTCGGAGTGGAGGGATTGGCGTTCACTGCAGCTCCCAGATCACCACAAGGCCTCGTCCGCGCCGTCATCACACTCAAGTTTCCCAAAGACTTGTTAACCATTTGTGGCCTCTGGTACCTGCTGGCGTCCGTTCCACTTGCATCAGTGTCCGCGCGACCTAGCCCAAGTGGTCCAGCTCTGCCTACAAACAACTACATAGTCGCTTGCAACGTAATACAAAGGATGCCGCCCCAACATCACTCGTGTTCTGCAGCTCCACAGGTCTTCCCGCCCCACCTCCCATGCTCCCTTCCTTTGTATCCGGTCATCATAGTAGACCGTCCAGGCCTTTCCATGGCTACAGGCTGGTCCCTCGTAGACAAAGATGGAGCAGTAAGCATATACCTATCTATCCCCATCTGGCGGTCCACCAATCTTCTACTCGACTCGACGATAGCAACTACACCCTCATGGCGGGAGACGCCCGAAGGGTTTGACGAGAACACCGACCTAGTGGCAAGGAGACTTGTGATGAGCGCAATGTCGTCGCTACGCATCTAGCCCGGCGCGGAGGGACAATTTGCTAGCAGGACTCTTGTCACAGGCGAGAAACAAGGCACCCGTTTCACCCGCAAGAAGTACAGCAAGACCGACCTGATCGTCGTTTTAAAAGGCAGCCTCGGCGTCGACCTCAGGTGGGATTTCCACATCAACAAACTTGTCTATAAGGAACCCCAGGGGGATACGGAGGTGGAATGCTCTGCGAGGGGCTCTGGACTGGGGCCAGTCATGCACTGTCAAGGGGTCCGGATCAACTCTGTACTCATGCCTCACCGTGATAGAGATTCAAGGGTGGCTGCAGCTGACTTGTCTCGCGCATTCAGTGGTGAACATTGAAGTCTTTCTGCTCTGCCGCGAGCTGCCGCTGAAGCGACGGGGTGGCTTTCCATACTCTCTTCCGTCTGGGCTCGTGACGGTCCAGCGGCGCGTAAGAGCTGACGAAGCATAGCCGCAGCGATGCAGGATCAATGACGTAGAATTTTAAAACTTCCGTCGAGACCAGGCGAGCGTTTGGAGCAGTACAAGATGAAATGCTGATAGGATACAAGGAATGTCTATATCTATATGAATATGCCGACTATCCCTCCCTGCTTTGCACCTTCTCGAGCCCCAACGGCGCCTTGCCCGACTCGAGCGCATCCTCCACGCCCCGTACAACCTCATCAGCGGGCACCGTGATTTTTTGCCCATCCACCTCCTTCTCCAGCATCCCCGAGGCGTTCACGTGGGTGTCAGAGCTCACACCCGGGCCGAGCGGCGCAGACTCGGACGAGGCCTGTATGAGGGATGATTCGGGTGGGGAGAAGGCATGTTGCGGCGGGGACGAGACGTTGGCGGACCGGCGGCGTTTATGCGTGGGCACTGATACCGGCGCTGATAACGCGGGAGTAGCTTCTGCAGGCGACCGCGGTGTATTTATCGTCAAGCCGGACGCGCCGCGCGAGAGGTCCTCCCCGTCGTCTCCATCCGCGTCCTCTGCCTCGTCATCGTCGCCCATATCCGGTATGACGATCGTCTCCGCGTCGTCGGGATCGGCAAACTCGCTATCGAATTGCGAAGCCCAGTCGTACGGCGTCAAGGGTGTCGGGCGCGAGATCTCAATGGGCGCAACAGACGGCGCGAAGTTATCGTCGCCGAATGGGTTCTCCGCGTCATCGGCTGACGATGACGAGGTGAATGTTCCCCAGCCGTCATCATCGAGCTCATCCGTGTCGCCGCCTCTGGACGTTGTGTTAAACGCGCCAAAGTCCTCATCGTCGCTCCCTCCGTGCAGATTCGCCGAGCTCGGCCGCATCCAGTCCGCATCGTCGTCGTCCTCGTCTGATGAATCGACATGCCGCCGCGGCTGGGAGCTCCAGAACTCGTCGGCGTCGTCTCGGTCGTTGAACGTGTCGAAGCCGGACCCGCCGAACGCGTCCTGCGCGACGGTACGGGATAACGGCTCGCCGAAGGCGTGCTCCCGGTTGTCGTCCTCGTCGTCGTCGCTCGAATCCTCCTCGGCGGCCTCGGCGGCCGCTGCAGCGGCAGCAGCGCCGGTCGGACGACCACCCGCAAGTGGCCGTGCGTCCCGCTCCTTCGTCTCGCTCAGCGAACCCTCAACGAATGCTGCCCACTCGGACTCGATGAACGAATCGGCGATGCGGTCGTGCAGCTCGGGCGGACACCGCGCAAAGAACTTGACGAGCTCTTCGGAGATGAGGATGATGTGGCCCATGTATGGTAATCGCGGTCGGTGCTTCTGCTTGACCACCTCGTCGTTGAGCCGCTGAGCGTCGAGTATCCGCTCGACCAGCTTGGCCTCGCAGAGGAGCTCGACGACGAGATCACGGTTGACGCCGGGGCCGAGTCGGCCGTTGAGGATTTGCTGGAGCAAGTCGTACACGACGTGGTGCATAAAGTCGTTGTTCGGGTAGTCGAAGAAGAGGTTGACAACGTCGGGGAGGACGTGGTGGGTGATGTACATTTGCTTGAGCCGGTCACCGGCCGGCGCCACAGCGGGTGTGCTGGTCAGAGCGGCCGCGGGACTGCTGGACGTGGCGGTGGGGGTGTTCGTCGCCGCTTCGGCTGAAAGCTCGACTGGGTTCGCGGTGACAGCTGGTGCCGTTGCTTCCGACTCAATGTCAGCTGGCGACTCGACATTCGCAGGTGATTCCGTATTTCGCGGCGAGGTCGATGCGTCGGATCCCAGCATCTCCTCGTCCACGGACGCCTCGGACTCGCTCGTGGGAGTCGAGCTGGAGCTGACAACGGCGTCGGCGACACCAACCTTTGGCGACGTCTCCACATCCGCCTCATCGTCGCCGTGCTCCCCCTCGACGGCCTCGCCCAGTGCCTCCAACCCAGCCAAACCTCCAGCCAAAATCCCCTCCTCCGTGTACGTCGGGCCGGATCCCGTCGGGCGGTTCAAAATCGACATGTTCGAGCTGTGCAACAACTCTGCGTATAGTTCGACCACGCGGAAGCGGTCCAGACCCAGTACAGGCTTCTTCCGCATCAGGATACGGTGCAGATCGGCAAAGCGGTCCGACAGTGTCGCAATGAGGTGTCCCAAATGCACAATGCCCATCTTCGACGTGAGCTCGCCTAAAACCTCTTCCATCTGATCCCGAGCGTCGCTACCAGCCGCCTCGCCCTGGATCATCATGAGCCGATGCCGCAGCGTGTGAAACAGGTGGGGCTCGCTAAAGTCCGAGTTATTGCGCCGTATGATCTCAACGAGGATGTTGCAGACGTGCGAGAGGGACGAAGTGGCGGAGGCGATGGAGGGAAGAGGGTGGATGACGAATGGGTCGGCTGGGTGAGGCGGCTCGTCCTTGCCGTTGAGGCCGTGCCAGTCGGCGTCGCTCAGCTCGAGCGGGTCGAGCATGAACCCGATCATCGTGTTGATGCTCGCCGACGAGACGAGCTCGCGAATGAGTCGATTGTCCCGCACGCCGGGTTGCGCGTTGGCCTGCATCGTGTTGCCGCCGTTGGGGTTGAACGGTGCCGGGGCGCAGAGGGTGATAATCGATTTGAGCAGCTCGGAGGCGACCGAGTGACCGTTGATGGAGCACTCGGGGGAGAGCTGGGCGAGCAGTTGCGGCACGAGCCCCTCGTTGGCGAGCCACTCGATCACGCCGCTGACGCCGGCTTCTTCGGCCGAGACGATGCGGATGAGCATGTCCTGCACTGCGGGGCTGGCGATCTGCGCCATGATACGCGAGACGATGTTGGGCAGGGCCTGGATGAAGCGGATCATCTGGAGTGAGTCGAAGCTCGACACATGAACCCACCTCGTGCGTGCGCTTTTGCATCAATGCGCCGTTGACCCGCGTCCACATCCCCCGGATCACCTCGCGCTTGCGGTCCCGCTCCTCATCCTCGTCCGACCAAAACTCGTCCCGCGCCCGTTCACGCTCGGAAATATCCTGCGAAGTGAGATCCGACGGGTCGATGGGCGGCAAGACGGCGTCCCAGAACGGTTGCAACAACGCCTCCTTGTTCGACATGACCGTTTCAGATATCGTCCACAGTTCGGAGGTGAGAATTTCTGTCGCGATCTGCGGATATCTCGACGTGTCTGACTCGCGGCTCTCTGTCCGCTCGAGTCCCTGTCCCAGACCGATGTCGCGAATGTTCTCCGGGAAGTTGGCCTCTTCCGTAGATACCTCGGCGACTTTTGCCGGTTCGAGTGGGGGCGAGTCGGGACCGGGACCGGGCACTGCCGCCGCGTGATGCGAATATGACGGGTAGAGGGGCGACGACACGGCGTGGTCGAAGCTGGCCGAGTTGGCGAGCTCGGCCGCTTCGTCGAGCTCATCCAGACCCGAGATGACCCATTGGAGCAGGCTCTTGACCGAGTCGTCCCTGGACAGATATGTGACGAGCCTGCAATTAGCCCACAACCCCGTCACGCGCTCACTTATTGTTCTGCGCCTTGCACTCGTTCAGGATCTCCTGCTCGTCCATGAGCTCCTCGACCGACGGCGGAGTCTCGCGCGACAAGATGGCATCGACATTGGAGGCCGAGGCGAAGCTAAAACGCCACAACATGGCTGCAAGAAAGGGGTGGGGTGGGGGTAGGGGTGAAGATGTAGAACTGAGCAAGAAGTCGTGTGGAGGAAAGCGAAATGAACGAGCGGAACCAATTTGTTGATCCACTGCTTAGTTCCCCCTTTGACCTACTGCACCTTATCCATGTCGTCGCCGGACCCGCTCGACTGCATAGACCTGCCCATCAACGTGCGGAGATCGTCGGTGCAGACTGCCGGATCGCCCCGGGAGATCAAAAGAAGGCGGATCGAGTCTCCGTCAAAGTCGTCGGATTTGCCCCCGGGCTCGCCTCCGGTACAGCGATATGAGCCCGTGTTCGAGCCGCTCGCCCCAGGTCAAGTCAGCACTGTCAAAGATGCTCGGAGCGAGCTGTCAGATACACCGAATGAGATGATTATGGAATCAAATGCCGAGGCCGCCCTTCGTGCAGAGCCCGGCGCGCTTGTACCAGATGACGCTGTCGACGAGGACGTGGACGATGAAGCGACCGAACCGGAAGACTACTCTGTTGATATGCCCGCAATCGCCCAGGAAGAACGTCCCCCGGATCACCCCCTCGAGGAGGACGTAGCTATGCAAAGTCCTGTTGCCGCGGAAGACACTTCGATGAAGGAGGAGTTAGTGGACGAGACCGCCGGAAAGGCCGATCAAGTCGACGCCCCCTCGGAGGCGACCGCAGCGCCTGGACTACTGGAAACGGCGCCGACGACCATCGAACAGACGCTCACGACTCATGAAGCAGACCGGGCTGACGATACCGACATACAGCCCGGCGCTGCTTCAGAGCAGGGACAGGCGGACTCGCGAGTGGCCCCGGTGCGGTCTCCCGACGCGACGGTGGTCGAGAACACGACGCGGGAGATCAAACAAGAAGCCGCTCAGCCTATGTCGGAGCCGGCAATTGCCGTCCAGCCAGAAGCGGTCCCAGACGAGAATGAGCAATCGCTGGTGTCTCTGGATCAATCGGCTGGAGGAGAGAAGCCTGGCGGAGATGCGGTCTTGACCGACGATCCAGCCGTCGCTCATGACGTCGAAGGCGAGGAGGAGCTTGACCCGGAGGTGCGACCGGACCCAGACACCATTACCGACCCCAAGGACTCCGCTGCCCCAAGCGGCGCGTCGTCGCCTGCCAAATCGACGCCCTCCGTGAAGCCAAAGAAGAGCAGCAAGCCGAAGCCAAAGTCAAAGGTGGCCGAGGTGAAGGCGAGGGAACGTGCGGGCTCAAGCCTCGCGCCGTCCGACGTCACTTCCAGCGAGAAAGAGGGCGAGGAGCTGCTCTGCTTGTGCCGGAAGAAGTTTGACGAGGAGGACGAGGAGGGGATCATGGTGGCGTGTGATGGCGGGTGAGTCGCTGCGAAACTGGCACACTGGCATGCGCTGAGACCAGATGCGAGGGGTGGTACCACCCGGGCTGTATTGGCATGTCCGAGGATGATTTGCAACGGCTGGACAAGTACATCTGCGACAAATGCGCCAAGGGTGAGAAGGGTTGTGATGGGAAAAGAGCGAGGTCTGACAGCAGACACCACGTTGCGGACGGTCTACCACCAGCAATGTGCCCGGAGCGAGTGCATCAAGGCGGTCGGCGCGCGCTCGTCCAAGTGAGTGATCACTTTCCGCCCTGGGCCGCCCTGACAGCAGGTACTGCTCATCCTCATGCGCCTTCAACCACATGGCCGGGTTCATCCCCCAGACACCCACGCCCAAGCTGCTCAAGCAGCTCTCCGCCGCGTTCATCGGCCTTCCACGCCCCAGCTCCCGCATCAAGGTGACGCACCACGAGGCTGTCGACCCGGTGACCAGCGACGACCAGGTGCAGAAGCAGCTAGACGTCGTCGAGCAGAGCATGGCGATGTTGCGCCGACGGCAGGAGATCCTGGCGCAGTTGATGGATGGGGCGGAGAACCTGCCGCCGCTGGAGGTGAAGACGACCACCGCGGCGAAGAAGAAGGGCGGGGCGAGGAGCACAGCCGAGGACCGGCCGTGTGGCTGGTCTGCCCGCTTGTTATGGGCAGATGACGAGGTGGAGGGGTGGGACGAGGCGGGAGCGGGGCCAGACGACGTGTGCATGGCGCCGAGGAGGAGGTGCGATCGACATGCGGGGTGGCTCAAGAGCGTGCCGCTGTCGATGACGGTCGAGGAGCAGCAGTTGGTGAGTGGGAGTGAATACGTAGAGCCGAGCTGACGTGCAGTTGAGACGAAAGGATGTCCTGGAAGCGCGGCTGGGGCATGAGAAGATGTCAAGGGAGGTGAGAGTCGCGGCGGGTCAAGCGAGGGAGGATATGTTGCGGCGCCTGGGCGTGGGGCAGGAGAAGCCGGCGGACGCGGTCAAGGCGGCGTAGTCGGCTCGCATCAGTAGGCGCTCGCGCCGGTGGCTGCTCCCGGCATGATGTATTTGATACATGTCGTGAATCGTGACGAGTCGTATATGACATCTCCAGGCCGTCACCCAGTCCGACGTTCCGCTACTTCTTCGCCTTTTTGCTAAACATCTTCGCCTGCAACGCTTCAAAATCGGCATCAGACAGCTCGGGCGGCTCCTGCCGTCAGCACCGACTCGCATCTCCACCCTCAACTCACCTGCTCGCTCTTTCTCTTCTTGTTCTTGCCCTTGCCCTTTGCTCGCTCCTTCTCGTCCAGCTTGGCGTACTTGTCCGCCAGCGCATCCAGCGCACCCGACCGGTCCTGCTGCCGCTTCAGGATCAGCGCCTGCAGGCCTGACTCGTCTTTCTCGCCATTACGCTTGCCCTTCTTGCCAGAGCCGTAAAACTCGTCCCATACGCCCAGCTCCTTCGCCGCCGCCTCGGCCTCCTTCGCCTGCGATGCGGCCGCCTTGGCCCGCTTGGACTTGGCGGCTTTGTCGGTGGATGTCGCGGTCCATTTTTTGGTCGATTCAAGCGATCCATCAGCGATGAGCTCGTTGACGACCTTGACTAGACGCTGCTCATCGTCGTGCGTCGCGTGCGGGATGCGCTCGAGGATGGCCGGGAGGGAGCCTTTGCAGCTGGTGTATGCTTCTTTGAGATCGGCAACCTCGTCCTCGGAGCCTGCTATCAGTGACGAGAATGAGCGGATCAACCCACCCTGGTACTTTTGCTTGTCCTCATCGAGCACCTTCCGGTCAATTCTCGTGAACAGCATCTCAAAGTACTTGTCCCAGCCCATCTCCTCGGCGTCGGCAAACGCGCTCTCCTTGGTCGAGCCCGTCGCATCGTACGTCTTCCGCTTGGCGTCGTCGCTGAGGATGGCATATGCAAAGCCGATACGTTGGAACAATCGAGCGGCTTCCTCTTTCTCAGCGTCCGACTTGGATGAGTGCTTGTCCGGGTGATGGACCAGCGCTAGGCGACGGTAAGCTTTGCGGATGTCGGTCGACGAAGCGGAGCGGTCGAGCTGGAGAGTTGTGTATAGGAGGTCCGGGGAGCTCGCCTCGTCAGCGTCGAAGAATTGGGTGATGGGGTCCGCGTCCTCCATCGTCTGGGGGATGTTTTATGGCTGCTGTGATGTCTTATGTATATGGCAAAATCACCATGTCATGAAAGTCATGAAGCGGACGCTCGATGACCGGACGCGACGCGTCCAGTGCGGGGCCGTGTGAGACTGGAATGTCACGTGACCTCTGTCCCCCCCGCCATTGAGGTTCGGCGGTATCGGCCTAGAGACGGAAGCAAGAGAAATCATCGCATCCCCCTCTGCCGCCGTCATAAGTTCCATCCTCTACGAGCGGGCCTCTGTCTCAGCACCAATACCACCTTTTATTCTTCACACCGCATACTCCTTATACCCACCATGATGCGCTCATCTCTCCGCACTGCTACCGGCGTCGCCCGTGAGTCTACCTAAAACTGCAAACCGCTGACAGCAGGCTCGGCCCGCACGTTCGCGACGAGCTCGACCCGCCAGGCCGGCTACGAGGACACCATCGGCAACATCCTCATCAGTGCGCGGCTTCACTTGGTCCGCGAGCGAATACTGACGACAGACAAGGACACTCGGGTCCTCGTGCAGGGTTTCACCGGAAAGACGGGAACTTTCCACGCCCAGCAGGCCATTGACTTTGGCACCAACATGATCGGCGGAACCAACCCCAAGGTGCGTCGTGGTGTCGCTTCCTGTCTCACCCCAGAAAGCCGGCACTACCCACCTCGACCGACCGGTGTACGGCTCCGTTGCCGATGCCGTCAAGCACGCCAAGCCGGACGCGTCGGTCATCTACGTGCCGCCCGCGGGTGCCGCCGACGCCATCATCGAGGCTATCGAGAACGAGATCAAGCTCATTGTGACCATCACTGAGGGCATCCCGCAGCGAGACCAGATCCGGGTGTACAACGCGCTCAAGTCGCAAAACAAGTCGCGGATGATCGGCGGAAACTGCCCCGGTATCATCGCCGACACGTGCAAGATGGGTATCATGCCCGGCCACATCTTCAAGCAGGGCCGAATCGGTATCGTCTCGCGTTCGGGAACGTGAGTGCGGGGTGGGGACAGAGGGGAGGGGCTGAGCTGACTCCAGTCTTACCTACGAGGCCGTCAAGTGGGTCTAAACGAGGATGTGTTCAAGTCTCACGCTGACGAGTAGCCAAACTACGCTTGCCGGCCTCGGCCAGTCGCTCACCGTCGGTATTGGTGGAGACCCCTTCCCGGGCACGCAGCACATCGACGTCGTCAAGGTCCTGCTCTCTGACCCGCGCACTGAGGGTATCGTCCTCATCGGTGAGATTGGTGGATCGATGGAGGAGGACGCGGCCGAGTACATCCAGCAGTACAACAAGGACAACAAGCCTGTCGTCGCGTTCATTGCGGGCCGAACGGCGCCGCCCGGCCGACGAATGGGTCACGCCGGAGCCATCATCAGCGGAGGAAAGGGAGCCGCCAGCGACAAGGTCAAGGCGCTGCAAAAGGCCGGTGCCCACATTGCCGAGAGCCCGGCGCAAATCGGAGACCTCATGCTCAAGGCGATGAAGGCGGCTGGCAAGGCTTAAGCGTAGGCTTAATGTAGCGTACTGTAGAAATACATGCATTCGTGCGGCGTATCTATAGCTCGACGGACTTTGCTCTAGGTGCAGGCTTGACCAGCTTGATCAGCGCCTTGACCAGGTTCTTCTCCTCTGTCAGTGCCTGCTCGGCCTCTGTCCGCGAGCAGCCAATTTGTTGCACCTGCCATTAGGGCTGTCACGGGATAGCTGAACCCACGATGTAGTCGACATCCTCTGCCTTTGGCTTCGCCGTAGCGTTGCCCACGTTCAACGCCTCCATTGCTGACTGCGCCTTCCTTCCCTCGTCCTTGGTTATGCGACGCTTCTCGATCTCGAGCACCGAGTCTTCCAGCTTGCCTGCGGTCAGCGCCGTCTAAAGGAGCTGCCTGCTCACTTTTGATGTAAGATCCTCCGTCAGCGAACTGGGCGTCAGCTTTTTGAGCCACCGCACCATGTGCTTACGTCGACAATGACCTCTCCTTGGGGTATTCTTCCCGTAGCAGCGGCCATGTTCGAGGTAGATGAAAGCATCACTGTAGGACGGACAACTGGGTTGAAGCGAGGTCAATCGTTATCAAAAGATGACGTGGAGAAAGTGAGCTGAGGAGCCCCGCCACCGCCTGCCCACCACGGCCACGGGTAATGGGCCACGGTTACGGCTACTACTGACGAAGCGCATCACCTCGCACCGTTGTTGTCGCCCATCTACAGCCATGTCGGCGCAATCTCCCCTCATATCCATCCCGCGCAAGACCACTACCGATGTGGACTGGACGGGGCCTATACGATCGATCATCGGGCAATCTTACGGCGAGGACCCGAAGAACTACGCCGAGGAATGCAGCGTCCTGCAGCGATGCCGCCAAGATGCAGTCAAAGGCGCCGGCAGCGACCAAACTGGTGCGTGGAGCAATGTACCGGCCCGATCCTAGCTGATAGTAGCCCGCGATCTGATGTACAAGTACTTTGGACAGCTGGAGCTGCTGGAGCTGCGCTTTGCCGAGATCAAGGTGCCATTCATCTGGTGAGCGCAGCGTACCGCCTCTATGCCGCTGCTGACGGCAGGAACGACGCCTTTACACTCAAGCCCACGACTCAAACCTCCCTCGCCTTCGAGAAAGCCTCCATCATCCACCTCCTCGCGTCCGTGCTCTCCTCCATTGCCGCAATCGGCTCTAGGGCCGATCCCGAAGGCATCAAGCGGGCATACTTCAACTCGCGCGCCTCGGCCGGCATGCTCACGTACATCAACGAGAACTTTCTACACGCCCCCTCCGTCGACCTCGGACGGGAAGTCGTCCACTTCCTCATCGGACTGCTTATGGCGCAGTCCACCGAGGTATTCACGGAGAAGCTCATCTCGGAGAAGAAGTCGCCCGCGCTCGTGTGCCGCTCCGCCAATTCGGCCGCCGGGATGTACAGCACGCTGGTGGATGAGATGAAAGAGTTTCAGGGCAAGGGTGTATTCGACAGAAACTGGCTGTACATCATCCAAATCAAGGCGAGGCTGTTCTTGTCAATTGCGCAGTACTACCGCTCGGTCGCGGATGCGGCAGCGGGCAAGCACGGCGCGGCGTTGGTGAGGCTCAAGCAGGCGGATGCTTCGGCGCAGGATGCCCTCAAGCAAGCCACAAACTTTAGCTACACATTCTACGCCGCCGCGACGCCGTCTTTGCCAAGCGACGCAGCGACGAGTCTGTCGGAGATTGCGAAGGCGCACGCGTCCTTGTGCTCCGAGGCGAAGGACCAGGCTATTCGCGATAATGAACTCATTTACCACGACATCCTCCCCTCGGAGACGTCCTTGCCGGCGATCGAGAAGCTGCCCGCGGCGGCGCCAATCACGATCCAGGAGGTATACGCGAACCCGGACGTGTCGAAGCTCATCGGCCCCGACATCTTCATCCGCCTCGTACCCCTCGCAGTGCACGAATCCGCCTCGGTGTACTCGGAGGAGAAGGCAAAGCTTGTTCGAGGCGAGGTTGAGCGAGTCGATCTGAGCGAGGGGCAGATCCGAGCGAGCCTCGAACACCTCGGTCTGCCGGCAATCTTGTCATCATGGCGGCGGATCGTCGATGGTGATGCGGACGACGAGGTGCAGATAAGCTCGACTTTGCAACGGCTCGCACCAGACATCGCTAGCTCCTCGATCGACGCTCAACTCCGCGACCTCGAGGCTCAGCGGTCTCGCTGCGAGCGGGAGCTTCACGAGCTGAGCGCGCTGCTAGACAACGAGAGTCGGGAGTGTGAACGTATGAGGGTGAGCCGGCATTCTGTCATGCGGCCCCATGCTGACTACAGGCCAAGCACGCTCCGCAGTTCACACAAGCCCCTTCGGGTCAACAGACTGGCCACTTCCGCCAGACCATCACCTCCAACCTCGGTGCCATCTCCGCGGCGGCCGCGTCCGATCAGCGCTTGAACGAGCTTTGGCAGCAGGTCGCTCCCGATGTCGCCATCATCGCCAAGGGCGATTTGCAGACTCTCGCCCAGCAGATCGCTTCCGGGAAGCAGGTTCAGCGAAATGTAGATCTGCTCGATTTGGACGACTCGGCTGAGTCGGGGGCGAGCCTGAGCAGTGCCGAAACTGAAGCGCTGGCTTTGGCGGTGAGCGATGCTACGTCCCGCCTCGATCGGCTAGGCAAGATTCGGCGCGAGCGGGATGACGTGTTGAAGGATCTGAAGGAGAAGGTGAGTCGATAACTCACTATCTTGTGTCCGCTCACACCAGATTCAAACCGACGACGTGTCCAATCTCCTACTCCTGAACCGCCGCTCGCAGCATGTCGAGCCGCAGCTCTTCGCTAGTGAGCTGGAGAAGTTCCGGCCGTACCAAGGACGCATCACATCCGCCCTCCAAGCATCAGAACAGGTCATCGCGGAGTTGGAGAACATCATCCGTCAGACAGAACGGAGCAAAGGGATTAAGGAGCGGCAGCGCGGAGCCAAGGATCGGCAGAAGCGCGTACGGGAGTGGGAGAAGCAGCTGGAAGTCGCGGCGGAGCACTGGTCCGAGGTCAACGCTGGCACTGGCAAGGGTCTGTCATTCTACGAGAGCATGTCGCTTGTGTTGCGGGAGTTGTCGGCCGAGGTGAAAAGCTGGGTGCAGCGCCGCGAGACGGAGCGCAACAGGATGGTAGGGGATATTGAAACTCGCGCGCGTCTCGAGCCGTCGTCTACGGGCACGACGAGCGGGGGACTTGAAGCGCGCTTGACGGGCTTGTCGCTGGGCGGTCATGCGCGGGATACTTATTCGACTTCGCCGGTTCCGCCCAAGCCGGTGTCGCAATCGTCGTATTCGACGTACGCACCATCGCCTCCGCCGCCGCCGAAATCGGTGTACCCAACGACAGGCTACGCCCCGCCTGCGCAAGCGAGCTCGTACTCGAGCCCCACTAGCCCATACCCCGCTCCTCCGCCGTCGCAGCTGAGTGGCTCCCAGTATGGAAGTCGAACGAGTGCGTACCCCGCCCCGCCTCCATCCCAACCGACTAGCTCGCCGTATCCCACCAGCCCTTCGTACGCAGCTGGACCATCGTATCCCGCGCCGCCTGCACAAGTGCCGCAGCATTCGTACCAATCGGCTTATCCGCCGCCCCCTCCCCGGCCGCACCATGCACAGAGTCCTCAGCCGCAGCCTCAATCTCAGTACGCGTCGCCGTACCCTCAAGCCCCGCCGCCACAGCCATACGGCCATGCTCCGCCACAGTCATATGGCCAAGCTTCATCACAGGCCTACCCATCCCAGCCGCCCCCAACTGGCTACCCCCGTGCGCCGCCGCCCCCGCCGGCAGGCTCGACGTATTCGTACGCCCAAGGATCCCAAGGAAGCCAAGGGTACCCGTACCGCTAGACTGCATGCATGACTGCTTAGCGGTAATCTACAAGGCCGAAAGCGCTGATGTGTCGTGCCGGCCACCGGGTCCGAAGATCCCTTTAAGGGGTCAAAGGACCCCTCCTGTAATCAAAGGCCGTGCCTTTCTTCTACAGCGTCCGAAACAGCCTTTACAACTCGATCCGGTAAGAGAAGTGGCGCCGATGCATGCTCAGCGGGAGACTGGATGAGGTGCGCGATGCTGAGCTGGATCATAAGACAGCTTTCCTTTGTTGAGCGATGCCCTCTGCCCTCCTCCTCGCTTTCCTTCGCTGCAGCGTCAACGCCGGACCCCAACGCTCCACTGTCGATCTGCTCTTTCTTCGAAGCTGATCAAGCTCGTAAAGGATTCATCTATCACTGAAAATGAGCTGGCCAACGTACAACGGTGGGCAGCCCAGACGCCGAAGACATTGTAGCTTATCCCAGATGCTTCGTCTTCCATTGGCATCAATGAGCCACAACAGCAACTGTACGCCGCTCGGCCGCTGCGGTCGCACAGCTCCATCTCGTCCCTCGCTTCGAATGTCTCCCACGCGTCAGACTTCTCACAGCAAGGTTGGTCCAGCGTCGTTTCGGGCGGATCGTCCGAGACTGAGCCGGACACATTTAACCGCCGAGTGTCCCCTTCGAGCCACCCCGCCGCTGTGGGGCTGAGCATCGACCCGAAGCTCTTCCAGGCGAAGACGGCGTCGGATGATAGACTCGCTACGGCCCGGCCGGGCGTGGACAAGGTGTCCAAGGTGCTGGGGGCGAAGAACCCCACGGCGACGGCAGCGGGAGCGGCAGCGATGCCGGGGGATGCGGTTGGCAAGGGCGGTAAAGGTGCCAAGGACAAGAAGAAAGTCAGTCATGCGCGCAAGGTGGGTCTGATCCTGCGCCGCTATAGGTGACAGCCGGGCTCAGCGCAGCAACATCCGGAGCATATACCCCGCCCGCGCAATGCGTTTATCCTGTTCCGGAAACATGTGGTCGATTCCAAGCTCATCCCGCCCAGCGTGGAGATGCGGCACCAGAATGTGTCCGTCATTGTGGCGAAGATGTGGTCGGAGGTGCGTTGCGTTGTGCGACCAGTACCAGTCCCTGTCGGGCTCGAGCTGATGGCAGGCCGGCGCAGAGCAGAAAGCGCACTTCAACGAGCTCGCCAAAATTGAGAAGGAAGAGCACATGAAGAAGTGAGACGCGCCATCACGAGTCACTCGAGGTCGTGCTGAGGCCAGGTATCCCGGGTACCGGTACCAGCCTGTTTACCGCCGGACCAACGTGATCCGCCGGCGGGTACGTAAAGACGATGCCGAAGAGGAAAAGTGCCGGTCGGTCGCGGAGCTGCTCCTCAAGGGGAAGAGCGGCCCGGCGCTCGAACGAGAGATCAGGGGCAAAATCCAGCGCGAGGCGGCTGGTCCGGGCGCCAGCACGTGAGTGGGCCGGAGCGAACAGTCGGCGACGTGCTCACAGCAGGACGAGCTCTGTAGGGGCAAATGAGCTGTCCAAGGGGGCTCTACGGGCTATGCGTGCGCAGAGCCGCCAGACAAGCACGCCCTCTGTCGACTGGACGGAGTGCAGCTCCCGCGCTTCGCCCTCTCGCGAGGTCTCGCCCGTGGCGTGCGAGGGCGAGTTCGCGTATGCGCTCCCGGGACCTGACGCCGATGTGCCGATGGACATGCCCTATGCGGATGCGAGCGTGCTGAGCTTCGAGTGGGCGCAGCAGCCGGTGCAGCAGACGTATGCGTACCCCGAAGGTGGGTCGCGCGAAGTTGCAGCGTGAGGCGGGGCTGATGGCCAGAACCAGTGCCTCTGATGTATCCTCAGCCGGCACTCGCTTTGTCAGGGTCAGACTTCTACGCATACGACCAAGCTCTGCCGTTCTCGCCTACCGCTGGCTCGTTCGGCGCGCAGATGGACATGCAGGCGCCGCCCTTCGCGCCTGTGCAATCCGCGCAACAGCAGCAGCATCTGTTCGCGGCGCCGTATCCCTCGCCCACTGGCGGGTTCTTCTCCAATATGGACGGCGGCAATGGTATCATCCGACTGCAGCCCCCGCCGGTCTCGGCGCGCTGGGACCAGACGCACTTGCTGCCCCCGTCGAGTGAGCTCGGGCTGGAAGGGCTAGGATTCGACGGTGAGGACTTTTTGTTACAGGACTTTGGGGCGGCTCTTGCGCAGGCAACGCAATTTGATGAGCCGGTATGGTGATATCTCGAGCATATATTCGCGGTGGCATGGACGATGGACACATGAACGATGCATTGACATGCGCACACGTGGGTGGGGTGAATTGTCCCGGGTGGAGGGAAGAGTGGAGGGGGATGACTGTACCGGCCGGGTCCGATTTACATCTCACCGTTGTCCAACTCCCCACTCGTCATCATGTCCTCCCTTGCGTCCTCATCCCAGACAAGCTTCGTCCTCGGATCCCGCGCGCCGGAGAGCGACAGCGCTGCCGCCGCTGGCTTTGGCGAGCCCGACGCGGAAGCCATCGAGGTCATCACGCCCTCACATATCCTGAACGACCGCCCCGGCAAACGCGACCTTCAGTCCGGCAAAGTGAGGAAATGGAAGCCCAAGCCAAAGGTCAAGCAGCCCACCGGCGGGATCTGCTACATCCTCGCCTTGCCCGAGGATGTCATGCGCCTGCTGCTCGGCCGCATGCCCCCTCGGAGCTTGCGGGCGCTGAGCCAGACGTGCGCCGGCCTCAGGGCGATACTGGACGATGACTCCATCTGGAAGGACTGCTACGTGTATGGGTTCTTGCAGTCGATCAGACCGCGCGATGTCCGGCGGGAGATGGACGTGCTTGTCCAAGGATGTCTGGGCGCGGCGGGGAGGGGCTGGAGACGGGAGGCGATGGGCAGGGAGACTATGCTTGAGTGAGTCAGCGATGGACGGTGAGCGTAGAGCGTGAGAGACTCATAACAGGCGATGGACCACATCGAAAGCCACGCCGGTGACGCATACACCGTCTGTGGGGCTCATACATACACTATCCCTGTCTTATCCACCTCCACTCGCAGTTTCGTCTCGCGGACTGGTGGGCAAAAACGCTGAGCAAGACGCCATCGTGGAGCAATCGCCTGCGGCGCCAAAGTTGACGGCACGGCAGAAATACGACGCTCGGATAGCAGCCACGACCCGCCTGCCCCCACACGTCCTCACGGCCGGACTGGGCCCCGGCGCAATCGTCAAGAGCGACCCGCTTAGCGCGAAGGTGTCCAAGGGGTTCTGGGGACCAGGGCGAGATGGCAAGTTGTCAATTGTAATTCAGTGGTGCTTCACTGACCAACAGCCAATTTCCACATCCATCCGCAATTCAACCACGTCGACCCGCCTTCTGCGATACACCTGCCGCTGAGAAGCCAGACGTACGCGCTTTGGGGCCAGCCGGACGGGTCGGTGGTGCATACGAGCCTTGAAACGAAACACCCCTCCGCGGCTGGCAATCGCGCGCAGTCGGTCAATACGACGTGTGACGTGCAGGATCGACACGATGGCGAGGTTGTCGATGTGCAAGCTTCCGTGTCTGGCGAGATGTTGCGGTTCGTCACGGCGGGAAGCGACGGCGTGGCCAAGTACTGGCAGTATGACCCGCCAGAGGGCGGAAAGGGCAGCAAGCGCAAAGGCGTTGGCGGGACGATGAGCTGCCTATTCGCATCGTCGCTCGTCGAGCCCCTCGACACTCGGCCTGAGGCTCTCAAATACGCCCGAGCGATCAATCCCGACTCGATCGTGCTGGTGCGGTGTAATGCGGAGCGCGACGTCGTGTGCGCTGTCACTGGGGACGGAGACTTGCGCGTCTGGATTGGCGTCACGGAAGAGTCGCCTAGGGAAGTCAGACTGGACGTGGGATCGACGGACGACATCGGTGCATATCAGTCTTTCGAGCTCGACGCGAGGAGGGAGGGCATCAGCGTCATGCTCGCTCGCCGGGACGAAGCCTTCTTTACCCGGTACGATATCGATCTAGCCACGTTGGAAGTGGCCGAACGACGGTACATCACCCCGCTTGCGGCGCCATTAACTGCGTTCCGTGCACTCCTCAGTCCGAGCGCACCGATCACTGCGCCGCATCGACATCGTCGGTCCTCCAGCGAGGACGACACCCCTCCCTTAGTCCAGCCCAAGGTCGAGTACGGCAGGCTGGTCGTAGCGGGTGATCAAGCTGGATCCGTGTGGATATGGCCATGGGACGACGCCGGACCTGACGTGTCTCCGATCCGCGGGTGGGCAGCGCTCGACCGCAAAGTCACGGCACTGGATTATCACTGCGGACTAGTCGCTGTGGGAGGATGCGATACCTTTATTAAAGTCTTCGACCCCTTGCCGGCTATACCAGCTCTGCTCCGGCAGTTCCGGGCAGCCCACCTCGGCGCGGCAGATCTCGCCATGGCCGAGAGCGACGATCCGAACGCGGCGTGGCATACCGTCAACCAGGTCGTGCTCGAGAACGACCTTTTCGTGGCAGCCGTAGGCAGGCGGGTCTTCTCGTGGCGAGCTGGGTCGGTGAAGAAGGCCGATGCGGCGAAGAGCAAGGGCAAAGGCGGGCAGCCGGGCCGCGTCGCGCGAGGGATGGGTGAGTGCAGGACCGCACATGCGTTTATCTGGTCGCCGCTGACAGCAGACTGGAGGTCATTGCGCGAAGATGTTCGCGATGAGCGTCTAGAACAGCAAGCCGCGGCTGAGGCAGCGACGCCGTCCCGCTCAGCGGTGCAACAGAGCAATATGATGGACGAGATGGGGCTGGACGCGGACGACGCGCTGCAGTATGCTATGATGCTGTCGATGGAGGAGACGTCCGCCGCAACTTCGAGTCTGCCTTCACCTCGAACGGAGGAGGATTACGAACGCGGCTGGGCAGACGACGCCGGGGACTCGTACGGGGTAGGGGAAGTCGACATGGACGAGGTGGATGAAGCTATCCGCGCGGTGGAGGAGTTTAAGCGGGCAGAGGAGGAGGAGATGCGGAGGGCCATGGAAACGATTGAGATGGCCGATCGGCGTTGAGGAGTACTAGGAGACTGATAGCCATGGATGGAATGTGCTGTCACGTGAGACGACGCGTTGAAACGGAGATCTCCCCCGAAGCTGAAACGTCAAACCTACTCGGCCCTTCGGCGATTCGTTTGACAAGAGCGATTCTCACATTGAATGCATGATCATCATTCGACTATCGCCTCGCAATTATGTCGCCTGCACCGTGGGTCTGGGCATTGACGTACAGCGTCCCGTACATAATAGCATACCTTGCACAGTATGAGAATACTCGCTCGACACGAATCGTGCTGTTCGCCCTGGGATTGCCTACAGTCGCCCACTTCATCTCGACCATCAACGTCGCTGATGAGCCGCGTGCGTTGCTTGTGGCTGTCTTCCAACCGCTTTCACCCCACCCCTAGCCCCGTTCCATCCGCAGTCTCGCTGACCGCAGTGTTCGCGTTGCCCTTTGTCGAGACGGCTGTAAGTGACTCCAGAACTACCATGATCACCGTGAGCCCCATGCTCACGCCAGTTCAAATGGGTAGGATCACAGTGCTAGCATGACGCCCTTCTCACGCCCAGAACGTTACCGCTAGCTCCTACTACGCCTTCATGTCCCGACCTCCTCAGTTCCCTCCACTGCCCGTACAGCCCTTCTGGTCCGGGGTACGTCGGACAAAGGCATTCCGAGCGCTCAACCTCCTGATTGACGCAAACCAACGCCTCTCGCTCAAGCCGATCACCCGTCCGCATGTGCCCTACCTGCGTGCCGTCGGGATGCGTCTTGGCGCAGCGACCATTCACGCACTTTTCGTTGAGGTGCTCACCTTCCCGCCATACTACCTTATCGACCCTTCCCATCCGAGATTCGGCATCGACACCCTCGCTGGTAGCGTCTACTGGCCGTTCGTGGTGGGCACGACGATGTATCAGGGCACATCCATGATCTGCGAGCTATTCGCGGGCCTGACGATCGCGCTCGGGCTGTACACCGACGAAGAGTGGCCGGCCAAATGGTGGCATCACCCGCTGGCCAGCACGAGTCTGACCGAATTCTGGGGGAAGCGATACCACCACTTTATGCGCGTGAGTCTGGCGCGTCGGTGTCTGAGCTTCTAGTAGCGTCTGTTTCCCTTGCTGAATGCAGGACGTGTACATGCGCTTCGCGTCTCCGCTCGAGTACATCGGCGCGCCGCGGGCCGTATACATCCTCGGCGTATTCGCCCTGTCCGCAACATATCACGCCATCTTCTTCTACCCCATGACGGGCTCGCTGGAGTGGTCTCCCCAGCTGACGTTCTGGCTGGGGTGTGGAGCTGGATGTGTGCTGGAGAGGGCGGTGTACAAGGCGACGGGGAGGAAGGTCGGGGGCTGGTGGGGCAGAGTGTGGATGTTTACGTGGTTTTGGCTCGTAAGCGGCCCGATGGTTCGAGCTGAGCTGGATCATGGATGGCCGGCTCGTACGGCTCAGATGGCTCGAGAATCGGGAGGCTCCGACCGCCTGGGACCTCTTATACTGCGTGCGCTGGGGTTACCGGGGCCGATAGACTGGAAGAACAGCACTATGCTGACGTAATGCAAGGTGGCAAGATGACCCTTTGTGCTGCTGGTTAGAGCCTAATAAGCTTGCCGATTCCAGCAGGCTCAGCCGTCGCAAGACGATGACGTCAATCAATCTCCTGATTCCCCGGTGCACCCTCTTGTTGCTGTGCGAGCGGTGGGGTGCATTGGATGTGCTGACGGACCTGCCCCGATACCAATGTCCTGCATATAGATACCTGCATTGTTGGCTCTGTACTTCTTCTGAATCGAATCACATATACAACATGCCGACAGACGTCCCACCCTCTTATGACACAGCCACGCACGGCCAGCCGGCCGTGCAGGTGACTAACCCAGCCGGCAACACCCAATCGGCGTCGGCCGATGTTTCGAATGGTGGCGGCGGCCTCGAGCGATCCCGGACGAACGAGACGGTCTCGAGTATATCAAGCGATGATCTGCTCAGTCCCGGCTTGGTCGACGAGGAAGGCCGGAAGAGTATGGACGACGAGCGACGAGACCTGCCGGACGGCTGGGTGAGGTGCTTCGATCCCAAGTCAGAGCACCATTTCTACGTCGAGGAGAAGACGAAGCGGGCGATTTGGATGTAAGCCTCTATTGGCCTGAGCCTGGGATAAGAGCTGATTCGTAGCCACCCGTACGACGACCCTGAGTTCTTGCAGAGCCTGCCGGACACGCACCCCGCCCACCCAAAGTCAGAGCAGGCGCAAAAGGTCCAGGCACTGGCGAGCCGGGAGAAGGAGCAGATCGAGGCTCGACAGAAGGCCAAATCGGGCGCTTCTGGTGCGAACAACCACAAAGACGGTCAAGCTCACAAGGGCGAGGACCGTAACTGGATCCAACGCAAGAAGGACCAGATCATCGGTACCAAGGAGGAGCGGGCCAAGGCCAAGGCCGAGAAGGAACGTCTTCGGGCGCAGCGACGTCAACAGGAGAGGGTACGTCTCTTGATACGTTGTCGATCTGGCCGCTGATGAGCAGGCTGCGGAGGAGGCATACCTCAAGCGCCGTCGGGAGTTGATTCAGAAACAGCTCACCAACCCCACGACTCGTAAGTCACGCTGACCTGACCCGCTGGCCCGGACCCCGCTCATGCCAGGCCAATACTACGCTAGCAACCCGTACAGCTACGCTCCGCCCACGATTGGTTTCTCCAGGGCCGGAGGGATGTATGGCAGTCCGTACGGCTATGGCTACG